>JARFIZ010000070.1:191299-434051 GCA_036325965.1 Sinopyrophorus schimmeli
TTTCTTGGCAAAAAATGAAAAAAAAATATAATTGCTTTATACTGCAAGAGGATGTTCCTACGTACCCCTAGGCACTATAGCCGGTGTTATTTTGCCGCGCTTTTCATCTAAAACAAACATTTTCGCCTTTTTGAAAAATTAAATTTGGCTTTAAAATGACACTTTTAGAACGTTATAATTTTTTTATTTTTGAGAAGTACGCGGAAACCTTTTATTTTCATACGTATTAGGCCTTAGTACGTCCGAAGCAAGTGCTATCTCAACACCCCCAAAATCAGTCAAAAATGAAAAAAAAATAGATTTGCGTTATATAGCGGAGAGATGTTCCTATGTACCTCTAGTACCTATAGCTGGAGCCATTTTTCCCTGCTATCTCTCTCACATAAATATTTTCGCCCTTTTGGAAAATTAAATTACGATTTAAAATCAAACTTTTAAATGACTCTAACTTTTTTATCTTTGATAATTACACTAGATTTTACGTCAAAGTAATTTTTTGAATTCATTTAAATCTTTTTACCAATCTAAAAAAATTTCAAAGATATGGTCACAAATAACCGAGCAACGAAATTTCATAGCCAAATGTTTAACAAATTGTAACACAAGTCCGAGTGTCGATGTTACAAATAAAAACCATAGACAAACACCATTAAAGAAGAAAAAGAGATATTAACAAACCCAAGTATCTGAGACCTACTTTTGAGTTCAATAAGCAGTTGGAAGTCCCACTGAAAGAAGCCCGATCGCAGAAGTGCTGACTTTGGCCGATATCTCCGTTTGACTCGCCGGGAATTGCCTTCTTACTGTTCACTGTGAAATTCGCTCTCTCCTAAACACATAAGAAAATAAAATTAATAAAATGAACAGCAGAGCTCAAACTAATCTGGTGGTTAAATTAACCCTTTAATTTAAGAAATGTGGAAATTTTAAAAGAAATCGTGATAATTACTATTCACCTGAAATGTAGGGTTGTAATGAAAATTAGATGCACTAATTTACAATAATAAATAAGACACAACCGTACGACTTGACTGTATATTGAAAAAAGATTGAGAAATGGAAAGTTTTATGTAAGTGCTAATATACGTCATATCCGCAGACCCCAAAGCTAAGTTACGTGATATCAAAAGCCATAAGGCCAATCAAAAGAGTCTCGGTTATTTTAAATAAAATTGTGCATTTAATTTTGTTAAAGGAAAAACATGATACAAGGCATTGCAAACGTATTTGTTCTTACTTTATTTTAATTAAACCCCTAATTTTCAGTTTATGATGGGCAAGGTATTAAGCATTTCAAAAATTATAAAACGGTTACCGCTTTATTCGAATTTAAATTCTGGTAATTTTCTAAATGTGATGCTTTTAAATGCACCCATGGTAAAAACCCAATTATTTAAATTCGCAAAAACTATTATATGTAAAACATTAATTGGACGTTATAGACAAGCAAAAAAAATAGTTAAAAAAATCTAACAACCCCTTACAGAACAGGAGAGGTCCTATAACATTATAATTCACCACCACAAATTGTTCAATAGTAAGCTAACCCTTATAAATAAATTTGTTATTGCCATAAAGACCTAAATCAATTTTTTGAATGTATGAAATAAAAATGTAAGAATTTCAAATACATTTTATATGTGATTGTTAAGGGTAGTTTTCGTGTAAGTATAACATTCAAATTTACTACAAGGGTTTGTTTGATATTAAACTAACCCTTGTAAATTAATTTAGTATTGCTATAAAGTCCTAAGGCAATTTTGTAAATAAATTCATTTAGATTTGTAAGAATTATCAATCATTTCTGTATGTAACGTTTGGTCAGTTATTATTTAAAATGTTCAAATGTCTCATCCTCAATATGTTAATTTAATTATAATAAATTCAATTTGCAAATTACGAACAAAATTAGTTTTAATAAATAATAAACAAATAGAACGGAAAGTTGAAATAGTTAAGAACGTGCACACTGAGAGTGGTGCGAGGGCGCGTCAAGTCAGGAACGCATTACAATTCCACTTAATTTCTTTAAGTATTTTAAGAGACTTAATTGTTGCAAATATTATAACACTTTATATATAAATATTAGCTAAAAAATTGGTCTATTTCTATTTTCAAACTCTTTTAATATACATTTATTAGTAAAGGCGTTGTGAATATTTAAAATTGCGTTTTAAATACACACTTGGAACTAAAACAAATATAATAAGTTTCAATAATTACTTTAAAGTGTTAATTGTTGCCAAAATATTAAACATTTTATGTAAATAATAGTTAAAACTTGAACCTTTTTACTAAAGATAATCTTATGTATTAGTTTATTAATGTTGTACACTCTTAACAAAAATCGGGCCTTAACACGTCGACATCCAGTCCTAACTCAAAACCCCCAAACGGCTAAAACGGAGAAATAACATCGGTGTACTTCTTTTTATTTTTTCAAAAAAATGTGAAAATATATATGTTTTATATAGCAGGGGGATGTTTCTACGTACATCTAGTACTTATATCCAAAGCCATTTCTCCCTGCTATCCCTTTAATACCAAAAATTTTTTGTTTTTGAAAAAATTATTTGGCTTTAAAATCAAACTTTTAAAATGCAATAATTTTTTATCTCTAAGCAGTACGCAAAAATAATTTATTTTCAAATGTATTAGGTCTTAATACGTTGGAATCCAGTCCTAACTTAAAACTCCCAAAATTTTGCAAAAACAATCACAGAACAAAAAAATATATTAATAAACCCAAGTACCTGGGACCCACCTTTGAGTTCTAGAAGCAGGCTGGAAAGATCGTGCCATAATCCTACCAAAAGAAACCCGATCGCAGAAGTGATGACTTGTCTGATATCTCTATTTAGCTCGCCGGATTGTAATGAAAATTAGATGCACTAATTTATAATAATAAATAAAACACAACTGTACGACTTCGCTGTATATTGAAAAATGATTCAGAAATTGAAAGTTGTATGTAAGTGGTGATATATGTACGTTATATCCCCAGACCCCAAAGCTAAGTTACCTGATATCAAAAGCGATAACGCCAACTAAAAGAGCCTCGATTTTTTTAAATAAAATTATTGATTTATTTTGTTAAAGGAAAAACATAATACAGGGTATTACAAACGTATTTGTTCTTACTTTATTTTAATTAAACTCTTAATTTTTAGTTTATATTCGCCAAGGCATAAAGCATTTAAAAAATTATCAAACGGTTACCGCTGTATTCGAATTTAAATTCTTGGTAACTTTTCTAAGCTGTATAAGATATCATTTATTTTTGAAACTGGAAAAATTCAGGACCGTACTGAAACACAAACTCTGTTAAAAATAACTAAATATAAGGAAAGATGTATGCAACCATCTCCAACAATTTCCAACTGTTGCAATAAACAACTTATTAATAATAAAATTAATACAAGCTTAAAAATACAATTATAAGTAATTAATTAACTAATCCGGTTCTAACTCAAAACCCCCAAAATCGAGATAAATCATGGCTTAACCCCTTTAGTTTTTTAAAAATACAGTAATGCTAAGTCAATTATAATATAAGCTAATTTGAATAAAACTAGAATATTTGTAAACTTAATACAATTTAATATATTAGTATTATATTATGGAATTCTAAAATAAAGCTTCTTAAACGCTTAGAATTTAAAGCTTCTCTTATGTTTTTAACAATCATTTAATTAATATATTTTTTAGAAAATTATATTAAACTTAATCTAAGAGTAACATTTTAATTAAGTATTTATTAAAGTTTATGTTCTATTTACAATTACACAAAGAGTTTTTGCTTCTAATAGTACGCAATTATCTAGCGCCATAGCCAAGTTTTGTACTTTATAAGTTTGGAAGCTTTTATGCTATAAGGTTGGTGACATACCGAATGCTCATACTATGAACTAATTTTGTCAATATATAACCTTAATTTGGCTTTGTGCATTTAATTAAACTTTGATTATACAAAGTAATGTAAGTATTACTCAAATAAATGCATTATTATGTACATTTTTGAAATAACTATTTTATATTAGGAGGGCAGGCTTTGATTATGTATTAAGCAAAAATAGGTTATCCAAAATTTATTTGCAGTACTAACACTAGTTTTAACAATTGTATCTGTTTGGATGCAAATCGGAGAATGGTAATTGAATTTTCACAACTTTATACTAATTTCATGTATTTTTAGATGTCTTTGGTTGCATACGATACTAATAGTGAATCGGAAGAAGAAATTAATAATGAATCAAGTGGTAGAATACTGATAAGTAACTCTACTTCTGAAGAATCACAG
The DNA here is from genome assembly GCA_036325965.1 of Sinopyrophorus schimmeli. Lineage (NCBI taxonomy): Eukaryota > Metazoa > Arthropoda > Insecta > Coleoptera > Elateridae > Sinopyrophorus > Sinopyrophorus schimmeli. The sequence continues at coordinate 195,600 of JARFIZ010000070.1, forward strand.
GAAACAATTACCACAGCAACTACAAAGGATAATACTTTAATAAGGCTATTTGCAGCACTTCCAACTCCAATATCTTCACAAGAGAACATTGTTATAAAAAGAAAAAAGCAAGATGGTTATTGTTTAAAATACCCATTTGTACTTGCATTTCCATTTCCTAATCCCCCAGCAATTGACTCAGATAGTGACGAAGAAGAAGAACCAGAGTTAAAGAAACCTCGAAAAGTAAGACATTGATGAATGTTGAAATTAGTTTTATGGGAATTCTTTTTAGAATGCTGGTAGTTTACTTGACTTGTTACCTCCTCCAAAATCAGTACCATTATCGACAACTAGTTTTGTACCTCATGTTCTCCAGAAGAAACCCACTAACAACGGTAAAAAGATTAAGCAGTTGTCACAGCAAATAATCAAACAAACTGGATATAAAATAGAACCTGAGCTTAAGGATAGTGATGTAGACTCAGATGATGATAGTGAAATACCAGAGACATATGATGATAAGATGTGGGAAAAAATATGTGGAAAACAAAAAGCTGATCCTCTACCAGCACCTGGACATAGAGGCACAGAATTTAAAGAACCAGAATATACTACTCCAGTTGAAATAGCTCCTGATGTTTCAGAACCATATAAAGGGCTTGATAATAGAGCAGTAAGTTTTTGAAGTTGTTGGTCTTATATGATATATTACTTCATTTTTTTTAGTTTAAAGATTTAATGAAATCTGGTAAAAAAGCCAAAGAGAATATTAAATTTATTGATATACATGAAGATGAAATTCGTTTAGACCAAGGGGAGTGGTTAAAATCATTAACTGATCCCAATGCAGAACCAAATGAAGATGATGCAGATTCTGTAAATAACACATGCAAAGCTAAAAATCATATCACAGCATTAGCACAAAAGGCTTTGGCTAATGATAAAGAATTGCAAACAAGATGGGCTGAAAGTAGATTCAATCGAAAACAAACACAAGCCAAATATGGGTTTTAGTGTTTATAATTTATAGGTTTAATTTGATAGAATGTTGTATTTTACCAATTAATTTATTTCAAATTTAACTTATATATATACCTTTATATATATATATATATATATATTTTATAATTTTTATAAATTCATTTTATTATATGTTGCGCTGTTAGGAATTAAAATATATTTTAGACCTTGGTTTTATTGTAATACTAAGTGTGTAAGTTTTTAGTGGGTATGGGAAATAAAATCTTATTAATTCGAATAGTATTAAATTGTATTGTTTTTTAATACATTATCAAAGAATTTAGTGGAAACTAAGCGATTTTATTTAAAAACTTTTCAAAGTATAATAGAATTATATAAATGTATAAGTAGCACTCTGCATTAATCTTGATGTTATGTAAATTGTATATAGTCTGTTAAATATAATTTATTAATTACGTTACATTTGTCATGCGTCGCGTATGCATGTTGATGTATCTAATTTTAATATTAAAAAGTTCAAAGTTTAAGATTCTTGTTTATTTTGGTTCAAAATGTTATCAAGTTTCACTCTTTGGAATTTGATCTATCCATTATTGCTTTCAATTGATAATTATGTCGAATTTTTAGTTTGTTCTTTTATATACAGTCAAACTTTAATATAGCGAACGTTTTCAGGATTTAGGGCCTTCGCTACATAGAAGTTTGACTGTATTTTGTTTGTATTGACTCTTTGAGATTGTATCAAACACAAGTACTTGTATAAATCAATATATTTAGTAACTTACATAATTAACTAGGTTTAATTTCTAATAGGTACATATAAATTAAATTGATATAATAATAAATAATCACAATTAGTTAAATTGTCCCCCAAATTGTTGAACTATTAACGTCACTAGCATATCATATTTTGGTATTAATAGTTTGCAATTATCCAAGCTAGTTTGTTTAAATAGATTCAAATGGAATATAACAGACTCTTCTTATTAATAAAATTGGTACGTGCGGTAAATAAATAATCATTAATATTAAAAGTGGACTGCATAGTATCATTGTTGTTGTATATAAAAATAGCATCCATAATGGAATAATGTATGAATGATCAAATAACATTATACTCCGGCCATAGTTTACCACCGCCACCTAAAAAAATAAAATTATTAGACTTACATTTACCTTTACACGTAGATAGGTATTATAATAACTCCATAAACGTATACAGAATTGAATTACATGCATAATAATTAATTTAAGATGTACTGGCACAGATTTGCTGCTAAATAATTAGACTAATGGGGTACGATAAATACAAGACCGAGTATACCTTAAGACTGTGGTGTATTGTAAAATACTTACATAATCCAAAAGTAGGTCTCACTTTCTTTCTCGTTTGGTTGCTTGGACGATTTTGTTTGTTCTGGCGAAGGTAACTGCAGAGTAGTAGTTTTATTATAAAACTGTTCCATTAACATGTTTAATAAATTCAATGCCATTTTAATTATTATTTACGAAATTAGTAATAGTTCAAGGCGAATTTTCAGCATAGATGTGCAACCTAGTGGAATCCTTTTTGAAATCTGCTTAGTATTTATTTATATACAAATATATATAAGTTTCTTGATGATTAAGCACTTAGAAAATACACAGTTTCTATTTAATGTTCAGACATTAAGCGCGTGTTCGCTTATTTAAAACTTCACACACTGTGAGCGCTTCAATTTAAAGTTTTATTGTTAACACTTATCGGGCACCTCCAAAAATTATGCGTTTTATTGTCTCGTTTCTAAATGGCTACTTTATATATTAATTGCTCACATCAAAGTTCAACTGCAGCCTTGATGTTTGTGTGGATATTTAAATTACCTTGTAACTTTCGCTTTATATGTATTAACAACCAACCATTCAATCTTGTATTGAATTGCTATATTAACAGTTATAGCCTTGATTATTTCTCTTTCTATTTATTTTTTAGATCTCGAACCTTTGCACATGCCTATAAATACACTCCTACTGATAAAGAAGTAAATAACTTGTTTCAAAAGTCGCATCGTTAGTTATAAATGTATCATCCTACAATTTGGTGATCACTATCTATTATTTTAAAACAATGTCAATTTCGGTTATTTGCTTTTTTCCAGATTACAAAATTAAAGATTGGGAAAATCAATTTTTATTATATATCTACTTATAAACTAAATAATCAATAAGATAAATATGCTACAAAGGTATGAATTAGAAAAAGCAAAAGGTATAAAAATGTATGGTAGTATAATTGTTTTCTTCAATTTTTGTCTTAGAATATTAAAATAATGAAATCAATTTTGTGTTATATTCGATTTTGCATTGCTTCAGAATTAGTAAATTCTAGTAAAACCGGTAATGTCGAAATTACTTAATTTTTACTTCCAAATTTGCTCGATGGCTATAGATTTCTCAAGCTTTAGTAAATAAACAATAATAAAGATTAGGTTGTTTATAGTTTTAATCGTTTCAAGTTAAGAGACAATCAATTTATAATTATTTCATCATTTAAAAATAATCATTTTCCAGAAATTTTTGCTTTCTGATAGTCTGGGTTATGTTTTGGTTCAGCATCGAATTTGGAAATTTCTGATTGTTTTACACGTGAACATTTTGATAGAGATTGATGTGGCTTTCATGTTAGTAATTTTATGATCTTTTTTATAATGAACTTAAACTAGCTCTTAAGACAACAATTACTTATTATAATGCTAAGTAGTAGAAGTTCTTTTTACCAATAATAATAATAACTTTACAACGTGGTATATAAACGGTATTTGTTTGAACATTTTAATGAATAATTTGAATTAGTTTAAGAATAGGAATGTCCTTAAAATGAATCTGCGGGTAATCCATGATATAACTAGAGATTACTTGAATGATAGACGTGTTCCTAGTCTCCAGAAGATAGCCAAGGAAAATCCTAAATCCATTCACATGGCTTGTATGGCTCTTCCCATAATATATTCCTAATGCGATTTACAGCTTGAAAATATTGTTACATGAGCAGTTCGTGTTTAAAGTGATTAAATAATAAGATAATTGTCATTTTATAGTAATACATGTCGGGTCGTTTCTAAGCAATGAAAACATCAGTGGCAGATATGGATCCAGTCAATGCTAAAATATGACTTTTAACTTAAAAATTTTTTTAGGCACATTTACTTACTTAACATTTCCGAAAAACTGTCTATTTTGGTATCGTGGGCCTAACTGGTTGTAGTACAAATAGCTTAATAATTCTTTTATATGTAATAAAGGATAGTAACGAATAATAATATTTATTTCAATTTCATGAATTGCAAGCGACATAAGTATGTAGATATTAATGTTAAAATGTAATTGTTAGGCATGTTTTTGTGACAACATCAAGTTCTTAGCTATTTTTTACATACGTACATAAAAATGTATTATTTTTAGCGTCTCTGGTTATCTTCTGCTCAAGATGAATAAATTTACCAACTTTGTATTATTAATTCTTTTTTAGTATTAATATCTTATTAAGTCTTCAATTCTCGGTATGATTTTAATATAAAATATACTTAAACAATTTTAGAAGAAAAATAATGTTTAAATTGTGTTTCCTATAACATTTCAACATACAATCAAAAAATTATTTCTATTAAATTGATTATAATAAAATTTTCTGTACAACGTACATTGATGACTGAAACAAACACTGAAATACCTGTTGCTATGCATGATTAAATATTAACGTTACTGTATATATGAAAAATTTCAAAATTAAATCCTTTAAATTCTTCTTGTATTAAAATTATTGTTATTGTATACTTTTCTTAGTCTGAGATTGATCTTTTAAATATTTATAGGAATTTCTAAATAACAGATCATTTGGAGTAGCTCTCTTTGAAACAAATGAGTTTAAATCTGATAATTTCGTAATGGCATCTTTCGAATAGGAAAGTTAATTACTTCCGTGTATTTAAACTAGTGCAATCAAAGACTTGAGATTCGTATAAATTTATACAGCGGATTTTAATGATTAATTAATAATAGATTAAAAATATGAACGATGTGTATTAGTATCCACATATATACTGTGTGATTGAGTTAATTCTTAGCAATACTTTTTGTAATTTAAAGTTCGTATTAGTGGACAGTTGTTGTAATTTTTAATCGTGTTCCTTGTAATTTCCTATAATTTCAGTACGGTGCTAGTCGAGGGGTGCCTGTATACAGTCAGTTTTATGTCAAAAACTATCATTTATATTTAATACAAGTGTTTTCTATATTACCAATTTTTTTTAAAAATTGGATCAAAATTTTTATTTATAATAAGAGAGAATAATTTATAGCACGCTTTCTAATTTTTCCAAATTAATGTCGTAGTTCCTTTGCCAAAAAATTCGAATTGGAATATAAGTGAATTTAATGCCTAGTTTAAGGTATCAATGTAGAGAAAAGCGTATAAAGTGGGACAAGGATAGTATAGGTAACAAAGTGAGATAAAAGTAGCTTCAGGCGAGTGTGACGGAGGTGTTACGTGCTTGCAATTCTACAGGCGTCGACGTTTTGGCGAAATCATTGTGCACACTTATATTGCTTTGACAACACAAAATTTTATTTATACATTTTTGAGTGTTTTTGATTGTAAAAAATATATTTAAATGGTAAGAATATTTCTGTTTAATATTTAAAAAAAAAAATATGTAATTAAACTAGGCATGTCCAAAAAAGAAACACTTCTATCGTAAAGAAATTTAAATGCATCGGACAAATTGTTTAATATTTTTGTTTAAATGTATTCAATTACCCATTACAATAATATTTTTTTGCAGCGTTTTTACATTGTTTTTTGTTCGTCTTATATTAAAATAATAAAAATAAAAAAGTTTGGGCTATTTTAACTTTTGATTTTGAAACATAATTGACGTCTAAATATGACGAAAATTTTTACCGTTAATGGGATAGTAGAGCAAAATATCTCCGGCTATGAACACTACGGGCCCATAGGTATCTCCCTTAAAATATAACGTAAATCTATTTTTTTTCAACTTTTCGAAAAAAAAGCAAACCCATGTTTTTTCTCCATTTTGGCAGATTTTGGGGGTTTTAAGTTAGCACCGGTTTCCGATAGAATAAGGTCTAATACGTTTGTATATAAAAGGATTTCGGAAAGTAATTAAAAATAAAAAAGTTATGGCCCTATTCACAAGTTCACACCACCGGCACAATATGTAAATTGGAGGTGGGGGTGTAATCTAATTTCTATTAAATAATATTATAAAAAATGAACGTTTTCCAATGCAAAATTATCTCTAGAATGCGTTCCCGTATAGTAAATTCGATTATTTTCAAAAATAAAAAACTTATGGCCCTATTCACAAGTTCACATCACCAGCACAATACGTAAATTGGAGGTGGGGGTGTAATCTAATTTGTTTTAAATAAGAGAGCCACTTTAAATTATTCAATAAGTGTAATATTTATGCTTTTTAAAAATGTATTTATTACTCATATTGTTTAAAAATATTTATTTAAGTAATCTTAATGCTTGGGTCCATCTGTAGTACGGAAATAAACTATATTTAATCCTCTTAATTAATATGAATCTAATTATATATTTTCTGGTAGGCCCGCTAATTGAAAATTTGATGGTATTGACATTATATGGACTTTATAGTTTCGATTTGTGAATCACGGCTTGATATTTTCTGAATATGCTGGTTGTTTATTTGGTCCAGACTAGGACTAAAGAGGAGAGTTTAGATAATCTTCTGGTAAGTTGTTAAAATATTATGTAGTATATTGGTGTTCTTATCTAAGAACACGATTGGGGGTATAATATGTATTTGCCTGCAAGTCAATCATCCTTCTAAAGCTTTCAATATTTGCTGAAATTATAGTTTCAGCAAATATTAGATTATAATTCAAAATATACCATATGCTTAGCATTCGATTTAATCCTCTACAAAAAATGTTGCAACCTATAACAAAGAAAGTACTTTAATTAAATTCATTGTAACAAATATTGATGTATACACTACATCATTGGAGAAGAAACCAGAAAAGGAATCTTTACTTGTTTACTAAAATGTAAATAGGAACAATACGACAAGTCGTTTAACATAATATGCATGGTTCTATAGAATGCATATTGACAACTAAATCTACCTTGCCACTAATAAATAATTGACAAATGCAAAATATAGTAGCGTGGGGCTTTTCATATCACTCTTGGACTTAAGAGTAAAGATTCCTCACAAGCAAATTGCCTCTTTTGATACTAAAACATATTGTTGTGTCAAGATAAACAGTACTTGTAGGATAATAATGATGAAAATTGCTTACCTTTTTTATGAAAAGTTGACATAAGTTTTGTTCTGTACATAAAAAAATAGTACAATTTACCGTTTATCATAGAAAGGTGTTGTAGATCTCTTGCATCAATCCGGAAGGTTTGAAATTTTCTGATGAATTGGAGATCCGCATAATTTTCAAAATTTGCTTTTTTGGATGTGTACCTATTCTTGTTTTGAATGCACTTATATTAGCGTTTGATTAATAGTAATTAATTTAGAAATAGTGGGATTAGAAGCAAGTTCCTTACTAATAATGCATTCCATGGCAATTAATTGAAATTATATCATTAGTTAGAAATATTTGTTATTAGGATAGTTTGTGATAATAAGGCAATATTATACTTTTGGTTAAATTAAAATATGCAGTTTTAATAATATTTGGTGAGATTCTACAAAGTAACAAAGTGATTACTTTGACAGTATTGAATATTGTCTTAATATCAAGAGCCTTTTATAGTTTAGTAAATTGTTAAAATCTGCTGAAACAATGAAAACTAATCACAAAAATTTTTGAGTTAGAACGCAGCAACATATTTTCAATTCAATCTATTTAAATACAAAATTGCTGTTTTTAAACAGCATTTCTTTAACAACAAACAGTTTACATTTCAACGATTTAAATTACATACTTTTTAGTAATAATAATTAAGAATTAATGGAGCAATAACATAAATAACTAAGTTCCAATAATCTACGCAGGATACAGAATATTATAAGTGATAGGAGAAATGGTATATCCAAGTAGTGCTTGTAGAACAGTGCTGCACATATTGCTTGGTCGACTACAATGAATTTAACCGTTGTCCAAAAAGATTGAATGTAGTGCGTATTGCAACAAAACTGCATGTATTCTATAATGTATCTAACTCTCCAGTAATAATTCAACATTATGAACAAAGCAATTTGGGAATATTCTAAATCAGGCCTGTTTCTAATAAGTGTCCCTTCATTGATATAAATTAGTATAGCCAATGCTAAAACACAGATATTAATTGCAAAATTTTGTATTAATATATTTTTTACATACCTATAGCACCCATAGCATGTAACATTATTCATGATTTTATTAAAAACTGCTACTCCTTGAATGTCAAATGTAATTTTGACATTTACACTGAGCTTTTCATTTATTTGGTTGTTGGGGTAACGCCCGTACACAAACGCTAAAATCCCCTATATGGACGATTAAGTATGAACGTGACTGTATATGTAATAATACACCTAGTTATTTGAAACCGTGTAATCGGAGACTTGAGATTTCTATAAATTTATACAGTCAATTCCAAAGATTAATTAAGAATACTTTGAAAATATTAACGATGTCACAAAGAATTAGTATCCACATTATTATATTATTAGACTCGAAATCTCCTTAAGTTTTTTTGCTGTTTAAAATATAATTTATACAAAAACTTTAAAAATTAACGGTCTTGTATTTTGGATATAACGTTTAAATTAGTTGGATAAGCATAGCTGTTATTTATGATCAGAAATTCTATGATTTCTAGAATAAAAATTTTAACAGAATATGTGTGGTCGATTCGGTTTTACAATGTGCCATAATTCATCTTATTTATACAGCCGTTTTGGAGATTTTGTAAGAGAAGTTTAAAAAACCTCCATGTTTTACTGCGTTTTCAGCTTGCATAAATTTATTCTGTTATAAATAAACCATTTTTAAACCAAATTGTATGCAATTTTGTAATAATATAACTGAAACTCTTTTGAAGAGATCCATGCATTGGATTTTAATTGTTTTGATATGCAACAAGTATTTGTAATATAGCTTTTCAAATAAGCGAATTGAAAGGGAGTCACGTTTTATTATAACTGTGTTTTTCATTAGCACACTAATATAAAACTTCAAACACACTCTACTAAAAGGATTTATCTATTATGTGCAATATACTTTGTTTTTAAGAATACTTTTTAAAAATTAATTATTGAGCATAGACATTTGTAGAATATGAGTAAAAATTCCGGTTTTTTAAACATAAAATAAGTCTAGTCTATTAGAGCCTTGTTGGGAAATCATAAAAATATCCATGAATGGGTCTGCTGAAGTTAGTTCGATTAAACTTGATTATGTAGCTTATATTGTAAAGAACCAATACTTTTTAATTCACTAATACTTTCTTATTAAATTAATGTTTTTCCTTTATCTTTTGAAAAATTTAAAATATTATTTATTTTAAGAATAAGTAATAATTATACAATAGAGTTAAATGCAAGTTAACAATTGAATATTGTATAGTTCAATATTAATTTGTCAGTATTTATATTGTACTACATTTCCTTATTTTCTCAATAATTAGAATTGCTTAAATCAAACATTGTATTAATTATAAGTGTACCAGTTATTATTGCTTTGGTATTTAAAATCTTTTGAGGAGGTTCTTTTAAATAAATAAACAAGAATCAGAAATAAATTTAAAAACAATAAGGTTTACAAGAAAGAGTAAGGGTATTCATTTCAATTTTATGAATGAGGTATACTGATATGGTTATCGCTGTGTGAATGCAATTATTAAATATTTTCTTATAATAACATAAGGATTTTAATTTGTCTCTTAAACAATAGCGATTCATTCTTATTGTTTCTGGTTATTTTCTGCTCTATGTAAATAAGTTTATCAATTTTAGATTACTAATTCTTCTTACTTTCTACTAATATCATATTAAGACTTTACTATATGCTGACATTATAATAGGAAATGTACTTAAACTATTTTAAAAGATTAATGCACCATGCTAAAAACTCTATTTAATCTACTACAAAAGAATGTTTAAGTTATGTTTTTTAAAACATTTAAAGATACAATAATAAAAGTAGTTTACTTTGATGAATTATAATAACTTTCTAGGTACAGCTACAATATTGCAAAAGAGACCATAAAAAGAACCCTTGCTTAATACATAAATTGAACAATGATAAGTGTATTATCATAATCTGTATTATTCTACAAAATACATATTATGACAAATAATTAGTAAATGCAGAAATATTATATTGGGCAAATGCATTTCTGTCCTGGTTATTAGAATAAAGATTTCCCACAAGGAAATTACTCCTTTTGATATTATAACATATTGATTTTGTCAAAATTCTTGCACGATAATAGTAATGTAATTTTCTTGTAGTTTGTGAACTAACTTTAAATAACTGTTATAATTTAAATAAAATGGTAATACAATTTATTTTCTATCTTATTGTTAAATGTATATTGTAGACTTGTGCACCAAAGTGGTATTTTTGCATTTACAATTAAATTAAAATCTACCTAATTTTGAACAAAATATCAACTCTAATTTTTTTACATTTGTAGCTATTGTTCTTTTTAAAGCTTTTATATTAGTATTAATGAATTTAAAAGTAGTAATATTTGAACAAAGTTTTTACTAAGATACAATGGTTATTATTTCACTATTTAGAAATACTAATATTAAATTATCATTACTTATTGAAACGATAAAAACTGATCAAAAATATTTATGAGTTAGAACATCTCACTATATTTCTAATGTAACTTATGAACAATTTAACACTGTAATTTACTAACGTTTTACTAAACTTCCTAATACTAACTTAGAAATATAAAGGAATTACAACAACAGCAATTTGCAATATCATACGCAAGATCCATAATATTATAACTAAGAACCAAAATGGAATATTGAAGTAGTTATCGTAGTACAGAGCTCCACATATTATTTGATCCATTATAATGATTCTAGCAGTTGTCATAAAAGATCTATAGAAATGTATACCGCAACATGTTTGCATATTTATCCAAAGAAATTTCATTCTCCAAAAGTAATTCATTATTATTAAGGAAGTAATTTGATACGATACTAAATCAGATCTGTTTTTAATTAGTCTCCGTTCGTTTATGTAAACTAACATGATCAATGCTGAAACATAGATATTAATTACAAAATATTAGATTAACATTGTTTTTACATACACACTGCAGTCATAAAAAGAAACATTATTGCTGTTTTTTTTTTAAATGCTACTCCACAAATATTAAATGTGACTTTGAAATCTAATCTAAATTGTGAACATCTTTATGGTGACGCCTGTATATAAGCGCCAAAATGACTGTTCGCATGCGCGATTAAATATGAACATAACTGTATATGTATAAGTTTTGAATATCAAGTCTTTTAAGCCTTTTTTGTACTTAAATTATTGTTATTGTGTAGAGTTTTTTTTATACAAAGATTCTTTTAAGTACTTCCAGCAATTTGTTATTAACAGGTCATCTGGAGTAGCATATTTTAAGACAAAACTTAACCATTCTATACCAGCTTTATTTAAAGAGCAACATATTTACACTTTAATTTATTAAACATAAAATTGATGTTTCTAAATAACATTTCTTTCTACAATAAACAATTTAACATTTTAACTAAGTAACTTTTTACTAAACTTACTAATACTAACTTATTAATAGAAATAAATACTAAAAGAAACATTTTACATTTGTTTCCGCAATTTCCATAATATTAAAACTGATGAAATAAATCGTAGATTGAAGTAGTTGTTGTAATATACTACTATACATACTATATGGCCAATTACAATAATATTAGCCGTTGTTAAAAAAGACTCGTAGTAGTGTTTCTTGCAACAAAAATGCATGTTTTTAACAATGTGTTTTATTTCCCAGTAGTAATTTATGATTAGGAATGCAAATATTTGTGGCAATTCTAAATCAGTCCTGTTTCGAATAAACATTCTTTCGTTAACGTAGATTACCATGGATAATACTGAAATACAGTTCTTAAATACAAAATTTTGTATTAATATAATATTTACATACCCAGAACAGTAATAAAGACGAACATTATTGATATATCTTTTGCTAAAAAATGCTACTCGCCCAATGTAAAATGAGATTCTTTGATTAAATGCAGGCTATACACCTGTTTCTTCTGGTGATAACTGAAAAGAAACGCTGAAGTAGTTGTCGACATGCTAGATTAAATATGAACGTGCCTGTAAATATATCTATCCCTCAACAAATTCAAATTTTGTTTCTTGCTTTTATTACAATTAATGTTATTGTGTAAAGTTTTTTTAAGCAAAGATTTACCTTTGAATACTTAAAACAATTTGTTAATGAGCCATCAGCAGTAGCACTCTTTAAACCAATTACATATATGTTTAATTAGGGACATTTTATACTAGCATCCCTCCAATAGCAACATATTTTCAATTTACTTATTAAATTACAAAATTTCTATCCTTAAACAGCATTCCTTTTAACAATAAACAATTTAACATTTTAAATTACTAACTTTTTCTTAGAAATACTAATACTAACTTATTAATAAAAAGTGACAATAAAAAAACGTATGTTAACGCATTTTCCATAATATTATAACTGATAGGGTAAATGGTATATTGAAGTAGTGTTGTAATATACTGTTGCACATATTATTTGGTCAATTACAATGTTTTGAGCCGTATTCATAAATGAGTCGTAGTGTTTCTTGCACCAGAAATGCATGTTTTTAAAAATGTGTCTTATTCTCCAATAGTAATTTGTTATTACGAATATAACAATTTGGGGCAATTCTAAGTCCAGTGTGTTTCTAATAAGCATTCTTTTGTTAACATGGACCATGCTAAAACAAACATCTTAAATACAAAATATTTCATTAATATATTATATACATACTCATAACAGCCATAAAACTAACATTATTGATGATTTTTCTAAAAAATATTACTCCACACATGGTTAATATAATTATGAGATCTAATTTAAGTTATGCACTTGTCTGATTGTTAGGGTGATGCTTGAAAACAAATTCTGAAGCGACTGTTTGGATTAAGGGTTAAATATAAGCCTGACTATACCCATATATACAAATCTTAAAATTTAAGTCTTTTAGATCTATCTTGTATTAAAATTACTATTATTCTGTACTTTTCTCAAGAATTGGTTTTTCAATACTTGTAACAATTTGTAATTAACAGGTCATCTGAAGTAGCATTCTTTAAGACAAGTATGTGTTAAAATCTGATTATTCTTTACCAGCATTCTTTGTATATCAACATATTTTCAATTTAATTTATTTAATTACCAAATCGCTGTTTTTAAGCAGCATTCCTTTTAACAATGAACAATTTATACTTCTAACATACTAATATTTTACCACAATTATTAATACTAAATTATTAATAGAAAAGAACAATAAGTGAAACAAATTACATATGTTGCCGCAATATACATAATATTACAAATGATACGGAAATGATAGATTGAAGTAGTTGTTGTAATATACTATTGTACAGACTATTAGGTCGACTGCAAAGATTTCAGTTATTGTCAAAAAAGATTTATAGTAGTGTTTCTTGCAACAGAGATGCATGTTATTAAAGACCTATGTAATGCGCCAATAGTGATTTATTATTACGTATGTAACCATTTCAGGCAATTCTAAATCCACTCTGTTTATAATTAGCATGCTTTCGATTAGGTATATTGTTATGGAGGGCTGAAAAATAAATTTTAAATAAAAAATATTATATTAATATAATATTTACATACCCATCATAGTCATAAAGACATACATTATCAATGGTTTTTCTAAGAAATGTTACTACACAAATATCAAATGTCAATCTGAGATATAACCTCAGTTATGCACTGAAAACAAATGCTGACATGGCTGTTAGCTTGTATGACTAAAAATGAACCTAACTGTATATACAAAAATTTTCAAATTCAAAGCTTTTTAAGTGGTTCTTCTAATAAAATTGCTGTTATTGTTTGTAATTTTTTTTGGCAAAAATTCTTGATCTGAGGTTGATCTTTCGAATATTTTCAATATTTTATACTTGGTTGGTTATCTACAGTAGCACATTTTCAAACAAATATGCATTAAAATCTAATCATTCTATACTAGCATCTTTGGAATAGCAACATATTTTCAATTCAATTTATTTAATTACAACATTGTTGTTTCTTAAAGGCATTCCTTTTAACAATAAACAATTTAACAGTTTAACTTACTACATTTTGACTACTCTTACTAATACTAACTTATTAATGAAAACGAAGAATACAAAAGCAAATTATATATGTTTACGCAACTTCCATAATATTATAACTGATAAGGTAAATGGCAGATTGAAGTAATTGTTGTAATATACGATTGTACAGACTATTTGATCAATTGCAATGATTTTAACTGTTGTCAAAAAAGACTCATGGTAGTGTTTCTTGCAACAGAAATGCATATTTTTAACAATGTGTTGAATTTTCCAGTAGTAATTTGTTATTAGAAATATAACAACTTGAGGGTATTGAAGGTCAACCCTGTTTCTAATAAGTATCCCTTCGTTAACGTATACTATCATGGACAAAACTGAAACACAGAACTTTAATACAAAATATTGCATTAATATGATATTTACATACCAATAACACCAATAAAAACGAACATTATTAATGTTCTTTCCTAAAAAAATGTTACTCCACAAGTGTCAAATGTAATTATGAGAATTAACGCAGGCTATACACCTGTTTCGTTTTAAACAAAAGCTGTTGGCATTCTTGATTAAAGATGAACGTGACTGTGTATATAAAAATCTTAAAATCAAATCTTTTAGGTCCTTCTTGTATTAAAATTATTGTTATTGTGTAGTGATTTTAGACAAAAATTTTTTGATTTAGGGTTAATCTTTCTAATACTTGTAGAAATTTATAATTAGTAGGTCATCTTCAGAAATACTTCTTAAAACAAATTTGCTAATAATCTGTCTATTCTACACCGGCAATGAGAGAAAATACAGTTAATTGGTTTTATGTAATTTTATACATTTGGATCCAGAGATTAATTAAGAATATATTGAACATTAGAACAATATGTTTAGGTATCTATATATATACAGTAGGTTGTTCAAAAAAAAACAATTTTTTTTCAAAAGCACTTGAAAGTTCTGTTTAGAGCACTTCAAACAATATATCTCAGCCCAATACGCCCTCTTAATGTTAATGTTTAAAAGTGCCTATTTTATTTTTCCATTTTTCGTTAAATACAAACTTGGACAACAATAAAAGTCGACAGGTAGCCAGAAATCATTTTTTGGGGTTTAAGTTTTAGCAAAGATCATAAAAAGAAAAAAATTGGTAAGATTTTGAGGTCGTGACATGCAGAGGTAGTACTAGTAGTGTGCTGTAGCAGATATTAATATTAATTAATTTATTTGTTATTTAAAAAAATGTTTTAAAGACTGGTATAATTTAAATTTTTAATTTTTCTTTGAAGCACATATCTTACATTCAAAGCACGTTGTACTGAAGCTGCCTATAAGTTAAGACACATTTGTGATAAGTAAAGGGGCGGAGTTTATGTATTGATTTTTCACGAAGCCTACAAAGTATTGATTTTTATATTTGCCGTACCAGGTAGTGACATGTTCAAAAAATTTCCAGTGGTTCAGTAACAAGCGGAATTGTGTGTTTTTAAAAATGTCTTGTTTGAGATATTTTCGTAAAGAAAAGTTTGATAAACTTTAATTATGTTTTGGACAAAGTAATACATATTAGTTTAAATTAATTTATAAGAGTTGAATTAAAAAAAAATACAATTAAACAAATATTTGCAATTTCAATTTTTAGGTAATATTAAAGTCATTTAAAAAATGTTTTAAAGACCAATATAATTTAAATTTCCTAATTTTTCTTGAAACACATATGTTACATTCAAAGAGCGTTGTATTGAAGCTGCCTAGAAGTTAAGACACATTTGCGTTAAGTAAAGGGGCGGACTTTATGTATTCATTTTTCACCAAGCCTTCAAAGTATTGATTTTTAAATTTGCCAAGCAGGTAGTTACATGATCAAAAAATTGACTAGTACTACCTGTACTAGTAGTCCTGACTACTCAAATAAAATACATATTGTTTCAGATGCTTTAATAAAATTATGGTGTGCGTTTAATTTTTTTTTTTTGCAACACGCTAATGTACAGTTTGATTAACTCAATTTTTAACAATACTTTAAGTAATTCGTATTTGGTGTTATTTTTGCATGTTCTGTAGTATTCAAATGCACTAAATTTAATTCTCTTGAATAATACAAATTTAACTAATTTAATGTCTAGTTTAAGGTCTCAATGTAAGGCAAAGCGTATAGAGTATAAAAAAGATAGTATAGGTAATAAAGTGAGATAATGGTAGGCTTAGGAGAGTGTGCCGGAGGAATACGTGTCTGCAATTCTACAGCTGATGACGTGTTAGCGAAAGAATTGTGCACACATATATAGCTTCAACAATACAAAATTGTGTTTCTAGATTTTTCAGTGTTTTGATTATAAACAATATATTTTAATGAGAGGAATTTTGCTATATCAAGATTTGGCATTTTACACAGGTGTTTGGTCTTGTGTTATATTCCAAAATAAAAAAGCCACTATATGTTGTACAGCGAGTGTAGTATTTACGATTTTTGAACTTGTTTTTAATATTTGGCTTTTTTACAAATTTTAATTTAGCCCTCCGGAGCCAAAGTAGGGTGTCCGTTCACCCCACGGCTTCTATTTTGTGCATCCGTCAATGCCCAGATCAAGGGTGGAGAATTTTTTTTGGTCGGGGGCCGAATAAATATTTATTAGAACGATTTGGACCAAAAAAATTGTTAAAATATTGAATAAGCTATTTGTCTTCTTTTTTTCGTTTAACGCCATGGTATTGATACATTTTTTTTAGTGTAAATTATTTTTATTTCACACAATATTTATGTGAAGGACATATGTAATGCTTTCACGAGTCGTATGCGGCCCACGGGCCGTCCTTTGCCCATCCCTGACCTATACTATTACAAGGAGGTAAAATGGGTTCGTTTGTATATAGGGGATAATCTCATGAACTACTGAACCGATTCTAATTTTTTTTTCTCTAATATAAATCAACACTATCCCTGTGTAATATACGCAATATTTCATGCTAATAAAGATAAGGTCTTAATTTGAAATCTTAATCCGTGCGAATTCGGGGCGGTTTAGTGCAATATAAATGCTCAAATTCTATGCGTTCCAAAAGTACGTTTTTGCCTGCAGAAATAGCACGTGGGTTTTTACATTTCGATAAAGTCCCGTTATGTTAGCGACGTCACAATAGTCCACGTGTGTTTGATATGCACCTGCCAACAGTTTGCAAAGCGTTTTGATTGGCTTTCGGCAAATTTTCTTTGATCTGATTGCATTATTTTGCAATAGGAGGTGGGCTTTCGGCATATTTCTAGAAATTTCTGTAATAGTGCAACCACGTTGAACGAGTGAAGGTGTGCGTCAAAATTTCGAAAATTAACTACAATGGCCGTATTTTGGGCGTTTTGATGGATTCGATTGATGTTCCAAGGTCCGTGTAATTTAGACGATGTGGTTAAGGTAGTATTTTTTTTAATATGTTGTTTTTGCGAAAATTTACTTGAACGCAAAGTAGATAGGTTCATTGTTGCACTTTATTTGCTCTCAAACCGCTATATACATGCTTCACCGAAAAGCAATTACAGTGGAAACTCGGTTAACCGGACTAATTATTGTTGCAGCTCATTCAGATAATCGAAAATTCGGTTAATTGAATGTATAGAAAAAAATGAATTTT
Organism: Sinopyrophorus schimmeli; assembly: GCA_036325965.1. Lineage (NCBI taxonomy): Eukaryota > Metazoa > Arthropoda > Insecta > Coleoptera > Elateridae > Sinopyrophorus > Sinopyrophorus schimmeli. The sequence continues at coordinate 213,531 of JARFIZ010000070.1, forward strand.
AGCTATATATTTCACCATACGTCCTATTTTGAATAGGACTGTTCCGTTTTCAGATTATTTGTCCCGTTGTCCCCAAGCAATCATTCGGGACGCCAAAATGTCCCGTTTTCAAAAAATGGCCATTACAATACCGATATTAAGAAATCCTAACAAGAATTTCATTTTTGCCTCCCTATTTAAATACAAATTAATTTCACGGCAATTTCGGAATGAAAAAAGTAAAAAATTATGAAAAATTAGCGAAGCCAAAAGGAAACATTTTGAGAGCGCAAATACGGTTTTAGAATTACTTGAATTTTTTTAAAGTAAATAATAAATTGATCATTGTTAATCGTGCTTAAAACTGAGTGTGCACATTCGAGCTCAAAGTGGCACATTCCGATCTCGGGAAAATGAAGCGCGCCGCTCCGCGTCGCGCTTCATTTGCCTCCCTCGCTCGGAAATGTGCCACTTTTCGCTCGAATGCGCACATCTTCTTGTTAATTGGATTCGACTATATTAATAACAAATCCTTCAAATCCAAATTTTCTATTCGGAAAAAGTTTTCGCTTGAAAATGCACATACTCTTTAACAATTCAATTTGTCTATCTTATTCTTCTCTTTTACAAATAATATTAATTAAATCAAACTGAACTAAATGTACCACTTCTCAATTTTCTTTCAATTAAAAATTACAGTAGGGTATTTTTACCAAAACTCAAATTTCTAATTTAGTACTTTTAAACTAGACTAGATGGGAGACTTCATCGTACATGAAAAAAAATACTTGAACTTTTTCCGAATTTTGACTCTTAATTCCCAACCTTTTTATTAACATACTTCACTTAAGTCATTCTAAAATTTTGATGCACCCTCTATGTAACATAAATATTTTTTTATATTTAAAAATTGAATTAATCTATAAATGAAGTCCAATTACAACAGTGTATACAAAATGTGCCTTAAAACTAATTTGTTTATAATTTTTATAAAAATGAAAATTACCCAAAAATATTTGGAGACATTAATTTTGACATATAAACCTTCAACAATCTGCAAAAGATGATCTAAAAATCAACTACAGTCAAACCTCAATAAATCGAAGTCGAAGGAACAGCAAAAATAATTCGTCATATCAAAAACTCGAGTTACCAAAAGAAGTTCAGTTAAATACTTCCGTGTATATATATATCATTTATTTTTTATAGAAAATAACCAAAATTCATCTACAATCATTAACATTATTTATTTTTATTAAGACCCTAAAAAATTTAGTTATTTACATATTATTTACTGTTAAATTGAAAGTAATCTAAAATTGTCTTTTGCTCCATTGCTCCAAAATGTTACATTTCTACAAATTTTTCCAATGATCTTACCGATAATAATATATCTGTAGGAACATCTTCTTGAGCACATAGGAATAGAGAAATAGTATCTATTGCATTGTAAACTTGAGTTGTTGAAGGGATGTTTACCGTAACATCTGTATCACTTTCATATTCACTTTCACTTTCCCAGTTTTTCTTATTTTCTTCTAGCACTTTACTTATAATGCTTTCATCGCTAGGAATTTCAGCAACTTCCAAATCTTTATCAACGTTGACATTTGTCATTTGTATCTTCAGCAGCTACAATTAGGTCTCGGTTTTTTAAAATGGTTAATAAAGTGTTTGCGGAAAATACCAAAATCTGTTCATAAGGCATTTAAACATAAATTAGTTTTTAAATCCAATTGAAGTGCCGCCGTCAAAACATTCTTGTAGTATAAACCTTTTATTCGTAGTTAACAATAGAGCTTTTAAAGCATCAATAACACCAAACCAAGCCGTCGTTAATCCTCTCTCAGGTAAAGAAATTTTTAGAAAAGTTGTAAAATTTAACTTCGAGTCATCGACCTATTTACTAATGGAAACTTGAATTTAATAAATTGTAAAACGCTTTGACTAATTAAATAATTCGATTTATTAAATTTCGAGTTATTGACATAAAAATATTAACGTTGAGATAGGCAAGTCCTAGGGAAACTAGTTCGAGTTCAAGCTATCAAAAATTCGGCTTATTGGCGTTCGACTTATGGAAGTTCGACTGTAGTTGATTTTTACTGGCCCACTTCAGAAAATTGGACTCATATACAATTTTAATTAATCAAAAATGCGAATTAGTAAACATTCAAAATTACACCTGAAAATATTTTTATCAAGCTCGCTACAATTAGGGGTGCTGAAGAGCACCATGATGACTTATCAAAAGAAATAAAAATCTAACTTTTTTCAAACAAAAAATAGATGTAATTTATTCGACGTTTAATTTTTGAATTGAAGAATAAAATAATAAAGAGGCAAATCCGATAAATACGAAGATGTGCGCATTCGAGCGAAAAGTGGCACATTTCCGAGCGAGGGAGGCAAATGAAGCGCGACGCGGGCGGCGCGCTTCATTCCGAGATCGGAATGTGCCACTGAGCTCGAATGTCCTGATCGATTTAAGCGCGATTACAAAAAGTCGCGTTTTAACAGGAAAAAATTTGGTCAAATTGTTAGGTATATGTGTACAAAAAACGCAACAAATATTAATCACTAAAGAAAATAGTTGCACATTATCTTAAAACCAACAAAACAAAAAAAAAACTGTTTAGTGCGACATACAAAATAAAATAATAAAATATTTAGTAAAAAATACCGAGGATTAATTTTCTCAACGAGTCCCAACGCGGTTGACAATCCGGATAATCGCGAATCCGTATAATTGAGGTTTTACTGTACGATATTTAACACAGTTTTTCTGTCGGCGCCCGGATAAACACTTATTAGAACGATTTGGACCACATAAAAATGTAAAAATATTGAAAACAACTATTTGTCTCTTTATTCGTTGAACACAGCGGTATTGATGCCTTCGTTTAGTGTAAAACGTTTTTATTTCCAGCGGTGTTGATGTGACCGGCCGGATGAAATGTCTTCGCGAGTCCGATACGAGCCGCAGGCCGCCTACTGCTTATCTCTGGTCTAAGCGATGAATTCGAGCATGATTTCGAATAACTGCTTATGAAGTCGTTTTTCGCATATGCGAGGAGATGGAATACTGTCGGAGGCGACTCTTACATTTATTAGTTACAGTAAAAAAAACGCAGATGTGGGTGTATCAGGACCCCACCTTGCAATACATGAAAGCAAAATCCACCCTGCCTCCGGAGGGTTAAGTAATCTTAACGCTTGGGCACATCTTCTGGAGTGTGTAAGTAATTTGCATTTAATTTTTTTTTGATTAGTATGGATCTAATTATAACTTTTCTGTTAGGTCCACTAATTGAAAATATGATGGTGTTAACATCCAATCTTTCACTGCGGATATTTTACTTCCAAGTCGTGGACCAGGACTTAAAGTTTTTTTAATGGGCTGCTTGGATGATTAGTCCAGACTAAAACCAAAGAAAGGAATTATAATAATCGTATGGTGAGCTTAAATTAAAATTTTTCTATAAGATGATATCTGATTGTTTATCTAAGGAGACAGTTGGGGTTTAAAATGTGATGTAATTTTGTATTTTTTGCATTTAATACAATCTTCTTTTTAAAATATTTAAACCAATTAAATCGTATGGTTATTTGTTTGTTTAATAAAACAATAATTGTTATTTACCACTATTAATCTTTCACATTTACTTATTACTAACAGTTAAGGATTTTCAAAATTTTAATTTTTGAGGTTTTTAAAAAATAGTAGTCTACAGATGGTCAAAGCAAAATTTCAAGAAAAACTTTTCTAGAAATGTGTACCCATTTAGAAAACCGGGTACGGACCTGTATTTTTTAAATTTGTTTGAATTGTTAATAACAACGTTAAAGTATCGATTTTCTTTATGTTAGAAGTGAGTAATGCGTTTGCCTGCACCTGATTTAATGTTTTATCAGCTTTTTGTTAAATTAGCTATGTTATCGGCATTGGCAATGCCTTTCTTTAGATAACATTTATTTAGTTGTGAATTTAACTTCGGAGCCTACACAAGTGTATTCTATTGCTTCTCTCAACAGTTCAATTTTGGCTTTAGATTAAATTAAAATAATAATCCATATATTTTAATTATTTTCACAGTTAATAAAAATTGTTAAAATTTTTAGGGTTTATGGCATAGGACGAAGCTCCTAAAATATTTTCGAGGACTTCGGCCTCAAAGGACATCACAGGTTCCAGAAAAACTTTTATTTTAAGGTGAGTTTTCTTTAAAACTATTTATTATACCTGGGTTTGCTGTTTTACAATTAGTCATTTGAGAATAGAATAGCATCCTGCAATATTTCAGTGTTATGCAATTCAAAAACAAGTATTTTTCAAAATTTACAATCATTGGGGCACCGTTATTAATTCATTTCAATTTTTTTTTAAATTGGGTGCATTAATAAGTTGTTTGAAATGAATATTTTGGTTTAGTGCCACTCCCAGTAAGGTTTTTAGCACTGAACAATTACAACAGCAATTAATACATGTTTTAAAACTTTTTAGGACTAATATTTTTCAAGGACCTTTGTCACAAAGACATTGAGTTACATTTGGGTTTGGAGATAAGAAATTAACCTTTCTACCTCTAAACATGAAACCGCTTCGAGAGAATAAAATGATTTTAATTATCTATGTTGTTTGTCTGTTTTATGATATCGTGGTACCTTTTTGTAACGCCAACTGATATGCACATTTCTATGTAGTTGTGTAACTGTTAATTTTAAACAAAGCTAATTAAAAAGTTTCACCCAAAATATGCGTATTCGGTTTTGGTTGGAACTTTAGTTGTGGGTGTAATTAATAAATACTAATTTATTAGTATTTATTAATTATAGTCGCAACCCCATTGACGATGATCATTATTTTTTTTTGTATTTTTCTAGCATGGGCAGGAGATCCGGGCCTTCCGCGATTATCGTTTTATTTTCGTAGTCTTTAAACCGATTGTTGCCCTCCCAGTTAAAGTAGTGGTCCCTTACATCATAAAATCGCGCGTATCCGTTTTTCGGTTGTGGATTAGCTGATGGTTTGATGAAGAGTAGCTGGTACCACGAGGACCACACCTGGGACAGCTGAACCCCGGAGTTTTAAGACATCTTTAACTGGATAAGGGTAGGTCCGTCCAGCGTTTGGGACGTTGGAAAAGGAGGAAGACGCTCTTCGGTGAGTACCATTTAAATTTTTTCATTGCAGGCGGTGATACTGGATGGTGGAGATTTTTTTTTTTTTTTTAACTTAGCAAATTATGCGCTGCGCCTGGGTTACCGTTGGGGTGGGACGTTTTAAATTCGGATTCTTTTAAGCGGAATGCTCTTCAGGCACTTAGGAAATTTGTGTCAACATTTGACATTAGAAATCTTATGGCTGTTTATTAATGTTTTTTCTTTGAAATTTTATAAAATCAATTTTTTTAATACTCAGTCGTAAGATGTTTTTAAATTTTGTTTGCGCTTTTTAGAACAGGGTTAAATCTCCACCTGAAAAATTTGTTCAATATTTTAATGCCATTTTTTTTTAAATTAACGGTTTTCCAAATTTGAAAACAAGTACTTGTGGTTTAAATTCATTTGGACTTAATGGTTATTTTTTAATAATTTTGTTAATTTAATCATATTATTTTGCTATTTGAGTTTAACTATTTACATATACACAATCAGACGAGATTTACTATTTAATTTTTGTTGATGTTTTAAAATTTACATTAATTGTTGTAATCATTTGTTAAACAATTTTATGTTGTTCTTTTGGATTTTTTTGAAAATGTTTTAACTATACATAAATATATATTTTTTAAATTAAAAACGTATTTATATCAACTGCTAATGTTCTTTGACCTTAATATTTGGCTACACACTTAACAAATTGTTTGTTTTCAAATTATAAACTATTAGCAAATGTTTTTGAATTGCTGTATTTTAAAAAAACTTTGAACAAGATGTCTGATTTGTATTTTGAAAAAGTTTTATTTAGTAACTATAATTCTAGCACTTTCATCTATTTTTGTTGTAAACTAAATAGAAAAGTAACTATTTGAAATGTTCAAATTTAAATTGTTATTTACAAATCAACATAAAGATTTATTAACCGTCTGTTTGGTTAGTAAATAATGGCTTTGCATTAAATTAAGTAAAGAACGAAATAAAAATTCGGAGAGTACGCCTTTCAGAGTTGGATGTTCGTTTCTTTGCTTAAATACCAGATCACCCCTGCAATTCTCTTTCTTTTTTTTTATATTTGTGTATAGGGGTTTTTAGTAAGAGCGGATATTTTTTCAAATAATATTTTTGAATTAATTTCTACACTGCTGAGAACTTCTGCGTTGATTCAATAAGCTGCAAAAAGCCTTTGTCTTTTTGCAATCGGAATGTATTCAAACTTTTGAGTTTTGGCACATGTTATGTTATCTTTCTTAAGAACCCCTGCGCCCCCTCGCTTAGTTTTAAGCGTTTATTTTGTTCAACCAAAACTCAAACAGAGAGAATATTTCCGATTATTGTTTCAACATTTGTGCAATTTGCTGAAAGACCAATATTTGCAAGTTTAATAAATATTCAAATTTAACTAGTAAATTTTTCATTCATCGATTTGTTTGGTCCGACTGCAATTGTACAAAAAAAATGTTATATATTTGTGTATTTCATGTAAACTTGTACCGCTTCCATGTCCCGACTGGTTGGACATGGGGCAGCCTTAGATACCGCGTGTTAAATGCTGCCACTTTTAAAAAGATTTTGTAAAACAAGGGGCGCGAGCTCTAAGTTTTTTTATTCATTTAAATGCAATCTTTTTAGAGGTGGTGGAAGAGGGGGCATTCAATTTTCCAGTAATTTTCAGGCGCGAAAGCTCTTAGGTCAGAGCACAGGCGTGAGACTTTTGTCTTTTTGGTTAGGTTTCCAGGTTTTGACTTACATTTGAAAGTCGGAGTTCTTTCCGCTTTGTTCTCTACACGTAGTACCTAAGTTTTTGACTCCCCCAAAAGGGGAGCTCATTATGTGCTTTGGTACAAAGCACTGAACCATCACATTTTCAAAAAAAATTAAATTAAAATCAGAATTTCAATCAAATTATGGGGAATTATAAATGCGGCTTAGTTGTAGGCATCAAATGTTGGGAGAGTCTCGTTTTTTTTAAAAGACATTGCTTTGTAGCCCTTTAGGCTTAGCAAAATCGGGCGTTACCTTTTGAATAAAAGGTTGAATTTTTTTTCTTACGGTTGCGGGTTAGTGATTGTGATTTTCGTTTTCGTAATTGCGGATATTTTTGATTAAATGATGTGTTTCCCTTTCAGATTTTTTATTATTTTATTGAGATACCTAATCAACTAATTTTTGTTTTTCAGGGCGTTTAATTTTTTTCAGGGCGCCACATTTTTAATTATTAATATACTAATTGTGTTTTCTTAAGAAAGCACTTGTTCGTAAGCTCTTAAATGTAGAGCTTGTACTTTTCCAATTCTATAAAGCCTTATGGGGTTTTCTGTAGAAAGTTGGAAAATTTTACAATGTGACTTTTATAAAATAGCCACACGTGCGCTTTGACTCTCCCACATGTGAAGCGTTTGCGTTTTTCAACTCGAAATGTCTGGAGCTTCAGCCGGCTGAGCTCGACTTTTTGAGGTTTCTATTGCGCCAAAAAAGGGGTGGGTTTTTGTTTGACAATTTTAAATATACTCATCTAATAAGCTGATATAAATCGATTTTTGAAAAAAAAACTATGTTTCATTTCATAATATTTTTTTTAAAAGAAAAATTTAAGTGTTTCAGCTCAAGGAGAAGTTATGACAGAACTTATGGAAGGAGAAGCCTAAAAAAAATTGTTTTAGATCATTTATCTGAAGTGTGAAAATGATTTTTTACTTTTGATTTAATTTCCATATGATGTTTTAGGAATATTGGGTCAGCTTGTAGAAAGTAACAAAGTTATTACTTTTGTAGTATTAATTATTACCTTAACACCAACAAAGACTTTTTTTATTTTACTGAATTGTTATTACTTGCTGAAATGGCTGAAAACTGATCTAAAATGTTTTTGAGCACGGGTACAACATATTTCCAATTCAATTTATTTAGTGACTACATCACTGTTGGGAAACAGCATTCCTTTTAACAATTTAACGAAACTTATTACAAATAGAAACAATTATAAATTTTCATGCAACTTCCACAATATTATGACAGATACGAAGAATGGCATTTTAAAGCAGTTATTGCAATACACTGCTGCACAAAATATTTGATCAATTGCAATGAGTTGAACTGTTTCTGTTAATGATGTCTTGCTATGTTCTTCACAGCAGAATTTCAAGTTTTCATGCATACGTCTAAATCTCCAGTAGTAACTGAGCAATATAAGTACAGCAAATTGTTGCCATGTCATGTCATCCCTATTCCAAACAATTAGTACATCGCTCATATAAAGTAGCATGATTATTACTGCAACACAGACTTTAATTATAGATAATAATGCATTAATACAATCTTTACATACCTATGTGTACCATATAGAAAAGCATTATGAATTTCTTCTTACTGTTAAATGGCGTCCTGTCAACTTCCCACAATTACCAAACTTGGGTTAACTTCAACGAAATATCCCTATGGATGTTTGGTTATGTTGATTCTGTAAAAAGTTTATGATTATTTTTTATTTAATTATTACTGGGGATATTGGCATTAATTTTAAGCTAGTTTTAATGATAAATTCAAACACAAAACATATTTTTTAACCAATTCGATTAATTCAAATTATTGTTTTAATTTTTACTACTTGTATTTGAGTGCACCGTGTATAAAGTAAAAACTACATACCTGTTTGTTCGGAATTATCATATTTTGTGCTTGCAATTAATCAAATGTTAGTTTTCTAAACATAAACTAGGGTTATAATAAAAAATAAGTATGTTGTCGCACAGCATATGCGAATCTAACCCCTAAATTTGCAATAAATTTAACGAATCCACTTTTGCCGAAATTTTATATTATTTTAATTGTAAGAATAAATAAAGGTTTTGTTATAATTTGACAAAGCAGCCTTCACATACATAAAATTATTATAATATTTGATTTAATCGATTTTTTAATAATTTTAATTTAAGGAATTTGAAAGGACATTTTAAATCTCCCAAAGATTACAATTCTTGAACACGAAGTTCAAAGGGCCAACGTTAAATTGTAGCTTTTTGAAGTTATACTTCTTTTGGCGTCCGGAGGGTTAAATTTTAATCGAAAATGGAAGATGTGCATGCTGAGCTAATTTGACAAGAAAGTAAATTAATTATTGTGAATATTTGTATTTATTGAATTTGTTTAAATTACTTTTTGGTTTTAAAAGGAAAATAGTAATGTGTTGAAATAAAACGACCTATGTGCACATTTTGCGAGATTAAATTGTATACTCGGCACAGCGTTTTAATTTTTAATTAAAATTATTTAGAAAGTAAATTAACTATTGTAAATCATGCTTAAAACCGAGTGTGAACATTCGAGCTCAAAGTGGCACATTCCGATCTCGAGAAAATGAAGCGCGCCGCTCCGCGTCGCGCTTCATTTGCTTTCCTCGCTCGGAAATGTGCCACTTTTCGCTCGAATGCGCACATCCTCGTATTTATTGAATTTGTTTTAATTACTTTTTGGTTTTAAAAGGAAAATAGTAAAGCATTGAAATAAAATGACATATGTGCACATTTTTCTTAGATTAAATTATATATTTGGAACAACGTACTAATTTTTAATTAAAATTATTTAGAAAGTAAATTAACTATTGTGAATCATGCTTAAAACCGAGTGTGCACATTCGAGCTCAAAGTGGCACATTCCGATCTCGGGAAAATGAAGCGCGCCGCTCCGCGTCGCGCTTCATTTGCCTCCCTCGCTCGGAAATGTGCCACTTTTCGCTCGAATGTGCACATCTTTGTATTTATTGCAGTTGTGTATTTCTATTTTTTATTAAATTTAGTGTAATAAATTAAAAATTGAAATTAACTCTTAAATACAGTCTTGTAAATTGTATTTAAAATTATTTAGAAAGTAAATAAACACTACAGTTGTCTCTCGATTTACACTCTACTTGTTTTACACAATTTCGGTTTTACAAAGTGTATAAAAATAAAAATGCCACAATTTTTTATACATGATAGTACTATTTAAAATATATGTACATGTTTGCTATAAAGGAATTGTGTTTTGAGTTATTTTTTAAGACAATTCTTTGGATGTCAATGATTTTATAGCCAAAAAAGTAAATTCCTTTTATTTTTATACACAGAAAAAGTAATTCATCTAAAATACCCCTAAATGAAGATGAGTCTTTAAAAAACTGTAAATCGAAAAAAGTAAAATGTGCATAAATCACTCAATTATTTTAAAATTTTATTTTTATGTCTGTTATTTTCAAGTTGTAGCAAAATACTTTTGAACACATATTTTTGATACAATGTAAAAGATGAATATGCATGAAAAGGTCAAAAAAAACTTACTTTTGACATGACAAAAAAATTCGGCTACAAAAAACAAAGCCAGAACAAAATTACTCATATCTACTTTTTATATCATAGTATGTTTTTTATAAAAGAATACAATAAAACAATTTACAACAACTCTATGTAAAAAAAAATAATTAATTTCCAAAAGTAACTGAGCACTTTATGGACATTTGGCTTTATTTTTAATTTACACGTGAAATTATTCATTCTGTAAATCGGGCAATAGGTGTACAATAGAGAAGGGTCAAATTTAGATTTTTTTTAAGGGAGGCCCATTGACCAAGTTTGGAAACCACTGCATTAAATACATAAACCTTTATTAACTGATTAGTTAGTTGTATAAATTCATAAAGTTTTTAGCTCGAATGCGCACATCTTAGTATTTATTGAATTTATTTATATCAATTTTTACACGTAGTTATATTTAATTTAGTTAAGCCAAAGAAGTATAACTTCTAACGCGTGTACATAAGTACCGGTTTTTTTTTTAAATTATCCAAACAGAAAAATTAAATCAAGTCTAGACATTGAAAGTTATTATATCGTAATGATTTTATTGCTTATAATTTTTAATGAACGGCTAAATTTACAAGAACTGGGAACGCGGAGAAGAAGTGGAAGGGTTAATTTTAATTTAACGATTCGATAGGAATTATTGGCGGAAACATTTTGCGTTCAGCGTTAAATTTGACTAAAATTTACGATGGCGAGTTTATTATGAAGTTTACCAACATTACTATAATATGTTAACATCTTCAATACTGTCATAACGATCAATTTACTATGAGGGTCAAATGCCACTGATAAAGGGTATTAATAATGTTAGTATTGCATGAGCGCCTTCAACGTAAAACGAGGTTTGTTAGACATTGTTAACTAAACGTGACCAAACTTTAATCCGGGATTACATATGATACAGAAAGTGTTATAAATTTCAGATTTTTAAAAGTTTATCCATCCTCAAAACTTGCGAGTTTACTATACGTAATTTGTGTTTGAAATATGTTGCGACTATGGATTCTGCTTTCTTTATTTTTGTTAGCAAAATCGTCGCCGATTAGCGATAAAGGCAAGAATACCATGCCAAACAATCTCGAGCAAATCGTTACAAGAAAGCCCACTTCTTATAGTAAGTGTCCATTTGCTGCTTAAGTAAAACGGCTCTAGGCTTTTTCAATTTCAGTTACTCTGAAAATATTAAATAAACCGCATCATTTATTAATCGGCCGTTGCGAGCCCGAAGACGAGATATTACACTCGGAAAATATTATTCTAAACAACGATGGAAAGAGTCACGTTAACGCCACAATTAGGGTACAGTTTATGTTTTTCTTTTTGTTAAAGTAACAAACAGTAGTAGCGCAAAAAATTTTAGATTAACGTGGAGGGTCCTGTTTATATAACTTGTGTAAAAGTCCTGGACCAAATACCCGACGGAGAAGGCGGTTATCCTAGTTTTGTTGGCGGAGGAGTTGGTTTTAATTACGTCGTATTTAATGTAACAACCGAATATGGGCGAGGTTTTAATTTTTATGTGGAAGTTGGTGGATTTACTACTTTATCGAAAGAGGTCGATTTAAACCTAACCGCTTAATTTATTCAAATGCAATTGCAGATAGAGAACGTGCTGTGTAGATGTTGGTTTATAAAATTATTTATTTACTACTAAAATAAATAATAAAATAATAGAAATCTTCATATAAAAAGTGCTTTTAAAAGAACTGTAACTGAAGGGTGTGATCATAATAAAAATAATCATTCGATGTGGCCTCTTATAGAATCAATTTCTGCGGCTTCTCAGGAGATGGATAAAAGGATATGCAGGAAAAATCTATCACATGCAGGTGATGAACGACTACGATGAACGTTGTAATTTATCCTTGACGGGTAATTGTGGCGGTGGGACGTCAGGTATTTCCGGATTCTTCTTAAAGTTAACGCCGGGTGTAGGTTGTTCGATCTTTTTCTTATTATTATCGTTAAGGAGTTCTAAATCCACAAAAATTGGCTGATGATAATACGGCAAAGCCGAGTAAAGTAGTTCTGAGGTGTACGAATAAGGAAATGGATCGATTGCGAGCGGATATAATGAACCATGGTATGCTACTTGAGGTATTATCGACTTCTTATCTTCTTTCTTCCCCTCGTAATAGATGTTTGTCTCTTTGGGGACTTCTTGAGAGACCACTACTTGTTTCTGAAAAATTCCAATCGTTATATTCAAATTTATTAAGCCACCTCGTCGATTCTTTTAAATAGAGATAAATATTGAGGACGTTTTATTTTTACCTTGGCGTTGTTGTTATTTCCACTCTCTTTGGGGAGTTCTTCAAGTGTCGAATGTACAAGTATTGGAGGAAAAGCCACCCCAAGCGCTGTCGTCCTAAGTACCGGTTCTACGACAGGAACTGCGTGACTGGGAGATAAATTTTCATCAGACGATATCAAAGCATTATAAATCTTAGGCACACGAACTAATCCACCATTTGATAAAATAATCAGAGAAGCAAATATCAGAAGTTTATCCATGGTTTCTACAAAGAAAAAATTAATGTTACCACTAACAAACTCGAACTCATACAAGACTGCGCGTGGCTGTTATTAATTGAGCAATTTTTATTAAATTTCTAAGTCTATTAATTTGGGATACAAGAAACTGGTTTTTTTTTGGTACTATTCCGAAATATTTATGAGTATGTTGAGGAAAATAGTTTGAGATTGTGTATATCGGTTTTTAATTAAGCGAAACCTTGGTAACTACAAGGTATCCTTTTCTTCGTCTGTTCATGTTAATGCAAGGTAAAATACCATTCGTCACGATTTTCAAGGTTCATTTTGTTCATCAGTTCACTTACGTTTTGGCAATTTTTCTCTATTAAATTCGCACTCCAAATTAAATTCTATTAACGATCCACGACTCGAATATTTCACTTGTTTGCGAAATTAAATTTTAAGCAGCGAAAACACTAAAACACTTTGAAGATTGAAAAAATACGAAGCGCAACATCCCAATATAGTTTTTGTACGTGCGTATCGTCCTTAAACACATTTGTTCGAAACAACTAGTTTTCTGTAATAAAAATGGGAAGCAGTTTAAAATATGTAAATAAATCATACCTTGAGTCAAGTTATTCATGCGACTACTAGAAGCAAATGCATTGGCAAAGACGCCAAGTCTTTATATAGCTGTTATCCTCTGGTACATTTGTTCACATGTACAACCTACCTAAGACATATTTTTATAAGCTGCTTCCCTTCACCGGTTGCGTCTCGGTACGTTTTCTTAGAGTTCACTTGCAAATCCTGTAACATTCCATCTGTATTTATTATATCCACAATTAGTTTTAGGTTTCTAATAAGTTTCATTACCTTAATGGGTGTCCTTAAAATTTGATTTTCCATCGCAAGTGATTTTTAACGAGTCCTCGATAGCCTAATTCTACCAGATTAATTCTGTTAACACTAGAACCGCGGCAATTTTGGAATTACTACGACCGCGGTTACCGGTCAATTAGACCTTTAAGAAAAATTGGCTTTTTAACAAATTAAAAATCTATTGCAACACATTTAATACTATTGAACGGTTGTTAACAACAATAAAAGCCATCACTTTCACCGAATATAAAATCAGAATTGATGAAAATTTTAATTGTTTGATTTGATAAAAGAAAGATACATGTAACAAATGTAATAGAAACGAAGAAGTGCGCATTCGAGCGAAAAGTGGCACATTTCCGAGCGAGGAAAGCAAATGAAGCGCGACGCGGAGCGGCGCGCTTCATTTTCCCGAGTTCGGAATGTGCCACTTTGAGCTCGAATGTACACACTCAGTTTTAAGCACGATTCACAATAATTTAGCCCAATAAATTAGCTCTAAAAATTAATTGAATAATATTAATCGTTCCGTCTCACTTGCATTAACAAGATTATTGTATCTTCTCTCTCCCTTCCACTCATTGCTATGCTAAATACGTTTTTCGAATATAAAATCGATATTTGCCGAATTAAATTAAAATTTTTGATTTGAAGGAGCGCATGGTAATTTGTAGTAATGTAATAAATAAGAGGATGTGCGCATTCGAGCGAAAAGTGGCACATTTCCGAGCGAGGGAAGCAAATGAAGCGCGACGCGGAGCGGCGCGCTTCATTTTCCCGAGATCGGAATGGGCCACTTTGAGCTCGAATGTGCACACTCGGTTTTAAGCATAATTCACAATAATTTAGCCTAATAAATTAGCTCTAAAAATTAATAGAATAATATTAATCGTTCCGTCTCACTTGCATTGACAAGATTATTGTATCTTCTCTCTCCCTTCCACTCATTGCTATGGTAAATACGTTTTTCGAATATAAAATCGATATTTGCCGAATTAAATTAAAATTTTTGATTTGAAGGAGCGCATGGTAATTTGTAGTAATGTAATAAATAAGAGGATGTGCGCATTCGAGCGAAAAGTGGCACATTTCCGAGCGAGGGAAGCAAATGAAGCGCGACGCGGAGCGGCGCGCTTCATTTTCCCGAGATCGGAATGTGCCACCTTGAGCTCGAATGTGCACACTCAGTTTTAAGCACGATTCACAATAATTTAGCCCAATAAATTAGCTCTAAAAATTAATTGAATAATATTAATCGTTCCGTCTCACTTGCATTGACAAGATTATTGTATCTTCTCTCCCTTCCACTCATTGCTATGGTAAATACGTTTTCGAATATAAAATCGATATTTGCCGAATTAAATTAAAATTTTTGATTTGAAGGAGCGCATGGTAATTTGTAGTAATGTAATAAATAAGAGGATGTGCGCATTCGAGCGAAAAGTGGCACATTTCCGAGCGAGGGAAGCAAATGAAGCGCGACGCGGAGCGGCGCGCTTCATTTTCCCGAGATCGGAATGTGCCACTTTGAGCTCGAATGTGCACACTCAGTTTTAAGCACGATTCACAATAATTTAGCCCAATAAATTAGCTCTAAAAATTAATTGAATAATATTAATCGTTCCGTCTCACTTGCATTGACAAGATTATTGTATCTTCTCTCTCCCTTCCACTCATTGCTATGGTAAATACGTTTTTCGAATATAAAATCGATATTTGCCGAATTAAATTAAAATTTTTGATTTGAAGGAGCGCATGGTAATTTGTAGTAATGTAATAAATAAAAGGATGTGCGCATTCGAGCGAAAAGTGGCACATTTCCGAGCGAGGGAACCAAATGAAGCGCGACGCGGAGCGGCGCGCTTCATTTTCCCGAGATCGGAATGGGCCACTTTGAGCTCGAATGTGCACACTCGGTTTTAAGCATAATTCACAATAATTTAGCCCAATAAATTAGCTCTAAAAATTAATAGAATAATAGTAACCGTTCCGTCTCATTTGAATTGACAAGATTATTATATCTTCTCTCTCCCTTCCACTCATTGCTATGGTAAATACGTTTTTCGAATATAAAATCGATATTTGCCGAATTAAATTAAAATTTTTGATTTGAAGGAGCGCATGGTAATTTGTAGTAATGTAATAAATAAGAGGATGTGCGCATTCGAGCGAAAAGTGGCACATTTCCGAGCGAGGGAAGCAAATGAAGCGCGACGCGGAGCGGCGCGCTTCATTTTCCCGAGATCGGAATGGGCCACTTTGAGCTCGAATGTGCACACTCGGTTTTAAGCATAATTCACAATAATTTAGCCCAATAAATTAGCTCTAAAAATTAATTGAATAATAGTAATCGTTCCGTCTCATTTGCATTGACAAGATTATTGTAACTTCTTGCTCCCTTCCACTCATTGCTATGGTAAATACGTTTTTCGAATATAAAATCGATATTTGATGAATTAAATTAAAATTTTTGATTTGAAGGGGCGCACGGTAAATAACCATCTTCAAGAATACATAATATTATTGGGCCATTTGATCAAAAAAGTGTACTTTTATTTAGTTTTCGTTATAATAACGCACTGTTTCCGTTTTTTTATGTAATAAAGCATTTTTCTACTGCTATCAACAATAATTATAGATAGAACCGATCGAATGAATAACCGGAAAGTAAAGAGTATGTGGCTGTTGGTATAATGTCTCATATTGAAGGCAAAAAAACACAAGGTAATAAGAAAAACAATTATAAGACAGTAATTATAAATTAAAATTAGGAAAAGTCATGTAATATGGCAGAAATATATTCTACTAATAAAAAGTAACAAGACGATAAAACTGCGAAACGGTTAAATTGACCGATTTCGCGGTTCTAGTGTTAAGATTTATTATTTGTATAATTCGTGACCAAAGTGCTGAATTAATCGGTAGAAAAAGGGCCTTTCTAAATTTATAAAAGCTATAATTTCGTAAGTCGTAAAATAGGAATTTCAATTGAATATTAAATGTAAACAAAGCAAATCTAAGATTTTGCGAATTTGTGAATTGGGGCGCGCATAAAATATCTGCACTCCAGCAAACCTGCATACGTTTAAAGAGCACAGAATGTGTAATTTAAGGCCGGTTTCTCATAGTTATATGGTTAGTTTTATATTTGCTTCGTTCATCTACATATTGGTAGCTCGAAAGTATGTAAAATGGCTCGCTATTTATTTACTTGGGTTTATTAGAGAAAGAGGTGGATGTTGAATGTTAACGGTTTTTGCCCCAAAGGTTTTACGCGCACTTCTCTTTTTATATAACTAATGAATACTGAATTCAACTAACCCCGCAAATAAAGAATTTCACTTGGGGTACCTATCAAAATAATATTTTTGTGTTGCACCAAAACAAAAAGCTTGTACGTTCACATAACAATAACAAAAATAACAACGTATATTACTCTTTTTTAACTCCCCACTGAAACTGCTTTTTAGCCTACAACTTTTTTTTTAGGTAGATTAAATTTCTTTTTTATTTAAAATTGAAATCATTCATTTTTTGGGTTATTATAAATAAATCTGTCGAAAGCTTTAATTACAACATTAATAATTTAATAGGCTTCTGTGTAAACAAATGATAATTAAAAATATCCACTTTTATTCATAAAAGCACATTTGTTCGTTTTATTGTATTTTTTTTCTGTAATTCTATCGTGTTACATTTGGGGCTTTACCACAAATGAATAACAAACATAACAGACCTCAATTTGAAAAAAAAATTTATCCCGAGTCTATTCTAATAAAATTTCAAGTACAAAAACCCTTTCAGGTAGAGCAATTATTCAAGGGGAAGTACACTCAATTAAAATAAGAACGCTAATATAATAACATTGTGTTATAACTAGAATGCTAGAAAAGGGATAGGCGGGTGTTTTTAGGTAATTTAGTTAATGGCACGTGTATACACATAATTAATTATGGTTTAGGTTGTAATTTTTTATTTAGAACTGTTTAATGCCCATCATAATTTTGAAATAAAGGGAACTCGATGCTCCAACGTAAATCGATAGTTGTGCACATGCCGTTAGGGAAGTAAAAGTGGAAATAAATTGCGGCAAGTTATAATTTACCTGTGGTTGTTACATTAGTTAAATACGGTCCTGCTGGTGATTGTTGTGGTACATCGAGTTGATCAATTTTATAGTCACAAATTTATACAGCAGTCGACCCGTTTAATTTTCTTTTAATACCCACCATAGCATTTCTGTTACATTTTATTGGATTTTTTTTACTCTCACAAAAAAAAGAACGAAAAAAATGTTTGTTCTATTTAACTTTTTCAAATTGTTTGTTTTTCTTTAAGATTGACAATTCAGGGCCGTAATTAAAATTGAAATTTATTCTGGATCGAAATCTTTAAATAAAACAACACATATTTTATAAATGAAGTCAATGTTTTTTTTAATACAAATGTTTATATAACATATATTGCTTTATAACGAATTCTTATGCAATACACTGCACCACACACAAACCTTCCTTCCAACACATGTAAAATCGTTTTTAAATAGCGAATTTAATTTCCATATAACAAATTATTTAAATCTCTTAATATAAATTTTTTTAAGTGAATTATTAATTTTTTTGATCTCCAAATTTTTTTTAATTAAATTTGAATTATAAAAAATTTATTATATATTTTAGTCATTTACTGTATGTGTATAAGAATTTTAGTACTATCTTAATCAAAAAAACATTTATTAAATATTTTGTTAAATAAAAAAATTGACTTGCTTTTATAACTTAAAATTTTATGAGAAAACTAAGTTATATAAAAAAGTGTATACAGTAGGACCTCCATTACTTGGGGTAATGACGGGAAGGGGTGTTCACAAATAATCGAAAACCGCGGATAAACAAATCACTATTTTTCTTGAACAAATGTGCTAGGTAAAAAGTTAATTAAAAAAAAACTGTAAAAGATATTATTTTTGTTAAGAACGAAATGTTTTACATTAATTTACAATATGCTTACAGAAATACATATGTACATATTTTTAATAAACGGTGTCAATATTATAATATATTGGGTACCCGGGTTGATTGGAACCGCGGATAACAGATCCCCAAATAACGAGGGTCCTACTGTACTTTAATTTTGTAAACTCATGTAAACTTTAATTTTAAAAACAATTTTTTTTTAGTTACGGCACTGTAATAGTTAAAAGATAGAATGATTGGGATGTTTACAGAATCTTAGTACATATTACGAAAATTTTAAAAAATTGTAAAAGCAGAGATATAATGGAATTAGCCTGCTCATTTCGTTGCTGAGTCTGAAAATTTTCCATCACTTTAATAATCCAACTGCTTTGTCGGTGTTCTTTTTACACATAAGTACAAAGATACTCATATAACTGAAAGCATGAACTTCACATTCTTTGCCTATCTCAAAAGCAGTTGAAAGTAATATTTACTGTTCAACCGAAAGTCCAAATAAAAATGACCGACTTAAAATTTTTTTAATTGTATATCGGTTTTGAACGTTTCCGGGGTTGCTTTTTTACGATTGCCTTAAACTTTTTGGTAGAGATTCGACGGTTAATAATTGATAAAGGGACTAAGAAAGCGTTTTGATGACGAAGTGCATTAAGCGCAGGTGGCAACTGAAAATTAGGTCGCGCCATACAATTTTGAGTTCAACTTTTTATAATTCAATATTTAAAATTACCAGCAGTAAACCTGTATAATGTCACTTTGTTAACAGATAATAGTGTGTAAATCTATTCTTGAATGCTCTGCGCCATCGGCTATTTTATTCGCGGCCGATCACAAAACGTGTTTTTGTTTAAGTAAACTAATTATTTGACTGTTGAATTGCACAACGCGGTTATTAATACGAAGGTGGATGATATATATGTAGATTTATATATAGGTATATATAATGTGCATGTACGTACACCCTCAAATCATTTGTCAGCGTGAGATTTACACCCTGTAGTTAATAATAATGATGTTCCAGCATTTACAACGATTATTATCCTTTTTACATATAAAATCTAGTCGTATAATTTTAGAAATTACAAATTTCTCCCAATTATCGTTCGTTCTTGCAGTCTTTAAAATTTGTGTCAAACTAAAAGCATTTTTTTTTTAATTAAAACCGCAATCGCTTATTCGGAACGCTTACGAATGAACTTTTTTTTTTGGAAAATTGTACGTAGGTGATTTGTGGAAAAAAAGGAATTGTCTGCGTGTCTGGAACATTTGAGGGTTAACCTGCAGACTTTATAACGAGACAAATCCAATAATCCCAGAGGATAAGAAGGGCGTTAGCACAAGTACTCAAACTAAACCGGGTTAACTATTACTACATTATACACAAGCCAAATCATAAGTATGAAACACCCAAAATATCTCCATTATATCTCTGAAACTATTTAAATTATTTTATGGTCGAATGCGTAATGTTGACTTTACAACAAATTCAAATAAACCACCAACACGACCGTTTCGCTTTCACCAATTTGCAAAACCTTTGTTTCGTGAAGTCGTAGGATTTTAGGTGTAGTTTTGTTAAATTATGATTAGTTAAACGAAATTTAAAAAAGTCGTAACGCATGGGTGTAGAACCCTCTTAATTTTTTGACGTTATACTTCTTTTGGGGCCTGAGAGTAAAATTTTAGTAAGGAACAGAATCGGTCTAAGAAAATAAACTAATTATTGTAAATGTAGCGATTTTTTTTTAAATAACTGTTTAAAAGCACTAAATCAAAGATATGGTGTTTCTAATATAAATACAGTATGGTAATTTTTAATTAACATTATATATAAATTAAAGTAATTATTGTGAATCATGCATAAAACCGAGTGTGCACATTCGAGCTCAAAGTGGCACATTCCGATCTCGGGAAAATGAAGCGCGCCGCTCCGCGTCGCGCTTCATTTCCTTCCCTCGCTCGGAAATGTGCCACTTTTCGCTCGAATGCGCACATTCTTGTATTTATTAAAAATGTTTAAATTGCTTTTTGGTTTTCACAAGAAAATAGTAATGTATTGAAATAAAACGACATATGTGGACATTTTTCCGAGATTAAATTGTATACTGAGCACAGCGTTCTAATTTTTAATTAAAATTGTTTAGGAAGTAATTTAATTATTGTGAATTATGCTTAAAACCGAGTGTGCACATTCGAGCTCAAAGTGGCACATTCCGATCTCGGGAAAATAAAGCGCGCCGCTCCGCGCCGCGCTTTATTTGCTTCCCTCGCTCGGAAATGTGCCACTTTTCGCTCGAATGTGCACATACTTCATATTTATTGAATTTATCTATATTAATTTTGTTCCTTTCAAATTACATTTAGTGCCATCAAAAAATTTTAGATTTGAAAAAAGCAATAACGTTTATTTTTATTAATGACTTAGTTTAAAAGTACTAAATTATAGTTTCGGGGATACTGTCATAAATACGGCTCTGTAATTGTTAATTAAGTCTTAGAAAGTAAATTAATTATTGTAAATGGAAACCCGGGTCGAAATTTAAATCCTTTTCACCATCTTACAACGCCCTTTATCCGTATTTAGGGTTATATTTCACCATAGCAATAGATTCTTTTCTACACCTGTTAAGGGTTGGTTATTTCCATTTTCAGCTTATAAAAGGTGCTCTTAAGATTAATTTGAAAAGCCAAATAACACCTTTTAGCTTCTTATTGTACAGAAAAAAAATATGGCAGAAAAATGTATTTTATAAATATTACAGTTAATTGTTTTAAATAATATTTAAATTTAATAACAACCCCGGTGCTATTTTAAAAATATAAATATTTAAAACGATTAAGATTTAATTATTATAAAATACTTTTATTAAATCTTAATATTAGTCCTTGAAATAATCAAAAACTATTACAAAAACAACATGTTATTAATTTAACGTGATAATTTCTATTGCTATTATTTTATTATATATTGCTTGTACAGTAAGCCTAAGAAGTAACCAACACCCTAAAAACAGTACTTACCGTAATCGAGCTATTCCAAGAGACAAGTTTTAGTTAAAAATAGTGTTTATGGCGGTTTTTATAAGTAGAACAAATAATTTTTTGTATTAATTGTTTAAAAAAAAGCTTTATGATTAATTTACTAAATGTTTTCTAACAAAAACGACAGCTGTCACAAATACCTTTACGTGTCTATTTAAGATTACAAATTTACTTCTCGGTACTAAAATTACAAAGATCAATCTTAATTGTTTTTTAACCATGCAGCGCCAGATTTTGTCTCTTGGAATAGTACGTTTACTGTAGGTCTGTTTCTAGTGTGTGGATTACTTCTTAGGCTGACTGTGCATATACAAAACAGCTAAGAAAGTATTTTAACTAAATTGAAGTAAATTAATAGTTTTAGAATCTAAAAGTTGTCAATAAGGTTCTTTTCGGTTCTTGAGGCGCTTGTTCAGGATTAATTTTTCGACTCGGGGAGATGCCAAGATTAGATTTTTTAAAGGTGGCCCAGTAACTTATAACTTGGAACCTAGTGAGCTAGCTATAATACACAAACGCAAAGCAAGCAACATAACACGTGCTTATATTTAATTTAGTCACGCCAAAGAAGTATAACTTCTAACGCGCCGGGTTTTTTTGAATTAAAATTAATAAAAGTTCGAAAGAATATTAGTTAATCATTCGTTTTTGGTATGGTTGGTTTGAAGTTTAAAAATGACAAAGTTGACTTGGTGTGGTGTAAAATTAGAAGTATGAAAATGGTAAAATTAGCGTTGTGTTTAAAAGCACAATAAAAATAACGTTTTTGCCTGCGAAAGCTGTAGGATTGGCGTATTTTTACGTTGGTTTTATTGAGCTTTATGATGAATAAGTGAAATTAATCTGTATACTTAGGTAGAGCCCTCGTTTTTCTTTATAATAGATTTTTAACCGAGTTTTCGAGCATCTCTAATTGGTCGTGAGAATAATTTTATACGCTAACGTCGTTAATATTGGCAATTTATCATAAGAAAAAATAGAAAGAAAGGTGATGGTGAAGGATAAGAGAAAAAGAAAAAGAAGTAAAAAAAAGGGAAACTCGAACAAATATAACACGGACGTAAATCGAGTAATATTAAAGAATGACAGCCTTTTGCGAAGGATAATCGGCATCCTGCCCGCGTAGCTCCAGGCGTGATGCTATGACACCGAAATCGTGGCCTGCACCTTTAAAGGCGTGTTATCATTGTTATGATTGTTTAGAAACGTATGTGATTTCCGCAGGTGTTCTACCGCTTTCTCGCTTTCAGAATCTTTTGCTATATTTTCAGTTTCATCTATTATGGAAATGGAGTCGAATAAACTTCAGTAAAGCTCACGTACGAGTCTCTATAGTTGCGAGTGAATGCCATATTCACGTTTCGGGTCCAGGTGTACCACTTTCTGTTGATCCATAATGCATCACTCGCGATCCACCCTTGTTCTTTCCACCAGCTGGAGAAACGATAATCATGAAGGCGTGTGGGTGATGTGCATGTATGTGAATGGGGTGCATGGTGTCTCGTTTAATTTAGCTAACTGCACTTTTAGCGCCCTTTCAATATTCCCTGCAACTGACTAAAGGACGCTCCGAGTTTTCCATTTGGAAAATGATTATTGTCATGTTGTAATTGTTGAAGATACATTGTTTTCACTTTTTTTATACTTTTTCTGAGGCAAAACGAATAATAGAATTTTGACCAAATATGTCTAGCCATAGACGAATTCTCTGTCTCACTAATGTGGACGGTGAATGACCTTATTCTGCAAAATAATTCAAAATAGAATGTTTCACTGTGCTCTGCAATTTCAATTGGACCAATACTCTAATCGTAAATCCAATTTTAGAAGTTTTTAAGATAATGCACTGTTTACACTTTGGAAAAAATTATTTACGACCACAACTTAATTTATTATAAAAATTATTAAAGTTGTTTTTTTGGTTTAAAAATTTTTTTAGCTTAATTATAGTTTAAATTTTTAAAATAAAAAAATTAAAAGCAATTTTAAATTATCTAGTGTCATCTAATTTATTTTACATATTTTTTAGTATTGAAACTGTCGTACACAATGGATCTACCTCTTATATGAAATGAAATTGTACTATCTATCAAGAGCAATATATATTTTGACTTTTATTTGGTAAAGTAATAAGTTTCTTGAGTCAAATAACTTCAACGTATCTAATTTTTAATGTAAATGTTTTGGAAAACTATGAATTTATATTAAAATGGGTATTAAGGGTGAAAATCCACTGGGATTGGGGATTGCGGAAAGGATATGTTATTAAAGATACTTTATAAAATTTGCCAATTAATAAAATTGAAATTAAAAAAATAACTTAATTTGAAGGGGTGTATCTATCATTATAAATAGGATATATTTCTTGAAATTTTAAATATTATTATTTTTTAAGTCTCGAATAAACAAATATTATCAAGAAATTAATTCTATTAACCTTCCGTGTACTAGGTGGGGTATAACTAACGTGAACAATTTTTTTTGTTAAAACGGGACGTTTGGTAATCGAGCTTAAAACTGAGTGTGCACATTCGAGCTCAAAGTGGCACATTCCGATCTCGGGAAAATGAAGCGCGCCGCTCCGCGTCGCGCTTCATTTGCTTCCCTCGCTCGGAAATGTGCCACTTTTCGCTCGAATGCGCACATCCTCGTATTTATTAAATTTGTTTAAATTACTTTTTGGTTTTCAAAAGAAAATAGTAATGTATTGAAAGAAAACGTCATATGTGGACATTTTTCAGAGATTAAATTGTATACTGGGCACAGCGTTCTAATTTTTAATTAAAATTATTTAGAAAGTAATTTAATTATTGTCAATAATGTTTAAAATCGAGTGTGCATATTCGAGCTCAAAGTGGCACATTCCGATCTCGGGAAAATAAAGCGCGCCGCTCCGCGTCGCGCTTTATTTGCTTCCCTCGCTCAGAAATGTGCCACTTTTCGCTTGAACGCGCACATCCTCGTGTTTATTATATTAGTATAATTTACCGTGCGCTCCTTCAAATCTAAAATATTAATTTAACTTAGTAAATATCGATTTTATATTCGAAAAACGTATTAACCATAGCAATGAGTTGAAGGGAGTGAGAAAATACGATAATCTTGTGAATGCAAGTGAGAGGGAACGAGTAAAATTATTCAATTAAATTTTCGTGTAATTAATTGGTCTAAATTATTGCGAATCATTAAGAAATTGCTGTGAAATTAATTTGTATTTCAATAAGGAGGCAAAAATGAAATTCTTGTTAGGTTTTCTTAATATTCGGAATCGTAATTGACACGTGTCATTGGAATTTAGTATTCTAGTAAAGCCTCAATAGTTTATAAGTTGAAGAAAAAGATAAAGATAAAGGTGCCGTCAAAAATCTATTGAAGTTAAAACACCTACATCCATACAAATTAAGAAAATAATTAATTGATATGTTGTCAGATGAAATGTACAACGCTCAGAACTTTTTTGGGGTTTACAATACTTTATTTTACCATTCTGTAATATTAAACAAAAATTTGTATAAAAAGAGCTTAAGGTGTACTGAATAACATATTTTTCTTTTAATTCTATAATTGGGTAAAACGTCCAGTTGAATCGAGAGTTATTTTTTTTTATAAAAAATAGTAAACAAATTAATAAATACTATTTTTCATTATGAATTAATAAAAACATTATCTTAATTTGGTCATAAATTTGGTAAAATTAACTATAAAGAGTATAAAATCAGGAGTGCAGTAAATGACCTCTTCGTTTTAATGATGACCGGGGTATAGCCCAGTGAATGACCCATTAAACGAGTAAATTATAAAATTTTGTAAAATTTCTTTTAAATACTATGCTAAGATGTACCTTATTGTTAATGTATTTTTTTTTAATAAATATATCATGAATATAAATAATTATTTTAATTGTTGCCGATATTATTTCTCGTAACGGTCATTCACTGGTAGAGGGTCACAAACTGGACGGTTTACTCTAATTAATTTAATACCCATTTCTTTAAATCAAATATTCTTAACTTATCGGACTGATTTTCTGTTTAAAATAAGGGTTAATTTTTCTTAATCCAACTTAATAAACTGTTATTAAAAAGTCCTTGTCTAACAGAAAGGGATGACATACGCCCAGTAAGAAAAAATATCGAACTAGTTGTGTTTTGATATTAGAGTCTTAGTTTGTTATTTGTCTTTTGTGATGAATGGTCGCTTTTCCGAGGTGTAAGATTAAGCAATGTTCTATAAGTTAGGATGTGTCAAAGGGAGCTAAAAAATGGCTCGCATGTTGGCAAACTGAGCGCGTGTAATAATAAAAGGATACGTAGACTGGCCAGTTATTGAAGATAATCTGATCACACACCGACACGCGCTGCAATACGTAAACCGTCACGTAGACGGCATTATAAAAAGGCACCTAAAACAATTTACATTCGTTTATCCTTGGGATTAGTGCCGTAACTAGGAAGTAGGTTTTTTGCGGAAGTTTTGCTTCGTTAGCGGTCGAATTCTAGTATCGCTTTCGAATTAGGGATGCGTTTTTAAGAATGACATAATAAAGCGTCGATCACTAGAGTTTTATTTTGTAAAGACCACCCCAATCAGCTATAACGAGAACGTTGCTTCTTTCAGGTTTGTCCATTTATAGCGAGGTAGGGTTTACGACGGTTAAACGGCTACTGATATTGCAATACGCGCACACATGAAGATTCAGGGGTTTAACTTCCCGGAGCAATTCCAGCCGAATTGCTGATAGGGGCGGACGAATAAAATGTTGCAAATAAATGGGCCGCACATGGTATCATAGAAAACGGCTTTCCCCTTACTCTCGTACTCGATCCGAAATGATAATTTGACAACCATACGCGTTCCAGACTTTGTAATTATATCCTCAGATGGAATGACATTATCGTCTACTATTCTCACTTCATCTTTCGATCTATTGTTGATTTCAATGCCGCAATTCTAAATTACGTCCTACCGATAGCGAGTAAACTGTTATTCCAAAATCACCTGTCACCCTTTATGTCTGCTTCCATCTTTATTAACTATAATTACTCCCCTACCTCCCGATCCTTACGTGAGACAAATTAAAATAGAATACATCATGCACTCCATCAACATTTTCTTGTTTATTACTTGGCCGAAAAAATAAAACACAAAAAAGAGAAAAGAGAAAACAAACTTTTAAAGTTACATCAAAAATTTTCATTCCTGAAAATATGTCCACGTCTTTGCTAATAACAGTTAAGTATTTTTTCAAGAAATCTAGAGGATCCTTTGAAACATGCTTACCCTCTTTTACTGAATAATAAATCGTATTATTTTACTTTTAACATATTACGTTTTATTTTTTTTTTGTACAATGAGTAGGTGTACTTAATGTATATTATATTATTGAATAAGGTACTATATCTTTGAAAAAATTTCGGGCATCTCGTAAGTACTATGAACGCAGGATAAAAGTTACCTATTCCTGAGGATTTAAATCAAGTCAAGAGTTTATCACATTAAAATATGGTAGGTTGGCCTTCAAATTATGAACAGTGTTTTATTATTAAAGTTTATTTTTCCGAAGTAATTGTAGAAATGTTTATTTATCAACCACTTAAGATATGAAAACAAAATACAACCAGCCCGGATGTTTACAGTATTAGGAGATTGTGAAAATATAGAATTAAATCAGATTGCTCTTTCATTCTACAATGACTAGAAACTGCTTATGTAGTATTTTTGTTCTTTATAGTATTTACAATTTTAGTTTCTCGATAAGGTATTGTTTTTGCACGATCTTATAAAGAATGAACGCTTGTAATTTCAAATTATCTAAGACGTGTCCGCTAAATAAAATAAAAAATAAAATTCCGTCATCATGATAAGACCCCCTTGCTCTAAAGATTAAAGCAATGGTCTAAAGAAAACGTATTTTGGGGTTCGAATCCCAATGACAGCCTCTTTTTTTATACGCTGTTCTAAATAATTCGAGTTGAACATGATGTGTCTGCAGTTATCTAGATTAGTACGAAATATATTGTTTTCTCTGTTTTTGACAAATATCATCTTAAATTATGCAACATTGAAAAATAAACTTATTCATATTTTAAATTATAGTTAAAAAAAAATGTTATGATTTGTGTCATATTAAATATAATTTTGGCAAATACCATATTTACTTTTAAATGATATTTGGGACACAAAGAACAAATGCTACGTAATTAAAAAAACAATTGTTTTTATTTGACATGTACCGAAAAAACAACCTATCAGCAAAATTTGAACCACAGATTTTAATGCTCCGTATACAAATGTGTCGACCCTTACTCCTAACAAAATGTGTGATTCACCTTACATGAGTTTGTCCTTGTGAATATAATGAATACATACTATGTAGTATTATTCTTATTGTTTTTAGAAGATATCAATAAGTCATACATTTTACCACCTAGTTTCAACATTTATAATTAATGTTTGGATATTTAATTAATTTAGATTTTATCAAAATCAAATTTTAATATGTCTAAATAGGTGTAAAGAATTATTTGAAAAGCTGCATACATCCATAGATAAATATGTGGTAACTTTAAAATACAAAATTGTATGACCTCATCATTATTTAATATGAAGCATGCAGTCGAGATTTTACTAAGTTAAAATACTCCAAATCTGCGATGTAAGCAGTTCAGTTATGACGTACGATCCAGCTTTATTTTATTTTTTTAAGATTTTAATTGGTAATAAAACGTGACTGATAAAGAAACACTGTATAATAATTGTAAGACCAACCCACTATATCTTATTATGATAAACACTCTGACTTGATTTGTCTTAAAGAGGAGTTAAACCCTCAAGAATAGGTAACTTTTATCCTGTGCTCATAGTACAACTATGCAAAAACATTATTTAGTTTTTCTAAAATTTCGTTACGTAATAATAAGAAATACTAAAAATGTTTTCGGGCCTCCACTTATAAAGGACGGGGGTCAATTGCGCTCCGCGGTTAAATTTTTTTTTAGGTGGACATAATGTATGGGTCAAGCACCTTTTAGGATGTAGGACAATTGCGCACAGGGTTAAGTAATTATTATAACATTAAATACCATCTGAAAATAAAATCTAGTAATGGTACCATTTTTATATAAGGTAAAAGATCCAGTTATTGACACTTTAAGAGTGACAGCTGAGGTTATAACAGGATAACTTATAAAAAATTTAATTTAAATAATTAATTTTTTTTTCATATATGTTTCCGATTTCTAGAAAAGGTAAAATGCGTAAAACAAATATTTGAAGCAGATTAATAATTTAAATTAATGTTTTAAAAAATAATGTTTGAATCCCAGTTTCTGACACTTAGAATTTTTATTGCTGTAGTTTCTGACACTCCATATGGCAAAATTATTCGTCATTTATTAGGTTATACACTATCAAATTTAAGTGTATTATAATCAAACATAATTTATTATAATGTATCATTTATTATAAATAAAATATTAATTTTTTCAACACAAAAATAATTAAAATAATAAAATTAAATATTATAAAAACAAATACGTAAACATAACATAGGTTAAAATTTAAGTGTCAATAACTGTAACATACCTATAAAATTAAGTCTAGTTATTGACACTCTTATTTTAATAATAAAATATAATTTACTATGATGTTTTAATATTTAAAAATAAAGAGTAGTTAATTATTAATCCAACCATATATTTTTTATAATATTTTTATGCTTACATGATGATTAAATCACTAATTCAATAGTCGAACGCTCTTCTGTCAATTGCTTAGACTATAACCAAAAAATGGCTTTCACAGTCACGCTGGGCATAAATATTATTTTATATTAAGTGAGTTTTTTTTATAACTGATATCGTCATCAAATAGGTACACGATAAATTTATTTTAATTTTGAAAAAATTAATTTATCAATTCGAAGTAATTTTCTTTTTATTAATTCAAAGTAAAGTTGAAAGTGTCAGAAACCGGGTCAGTGTCAATAACAGGGTCTTTTACATTAACTTAATTAACTTAGATATATAATAACGGCGCTCGTCACAATGAACTTTTTTGAGATAAGTGCCACTTGTAGAGTAAATGACAATTTATGAAAGAGCAAGAAATACATATCTTACTTATATGAAAATAATTCTTCAAAATTTTAGGTAACCCCATAGAGATTAAATCCACCACCGCGCGCAATTGTCCTATTGCCTTTTGGGACAAGAGACCGTAAAGGGAAGGTAAACTGACCGCGGCGCGCAATTGACCAACGCCCTTTATTAAGTATTGAAAAAACAATACTTGCACCCTTTATTAATTGTTAGAGCAAACAATAGTCATTAAAAATTAAAAATAGTCCTTATAATATTGTGTCTAAAAATGTGTTCAACTTGTCTATGCGTAAATTGATCTAAATTAAGTTTAGTTGTTAGGTTTTGAATGCGTGGGCCCCAGGCGAAGTTTGTATTAATCCAAGTCTCTGGCGTATTACAAGTTTAAACACCACAATTTATTATTAGTAATATTTACAAAGTGATTCCGCTCGGATTAGTGTTTTTAATAAACGTCACAATAAAAGCTGCAAAAAGTGGTACGTTGAAAGCTCTTTTTAATCGTTTTCTATCGGATTAATCGACTAAGAAACGTTGCGAAAAATGTCGGTTTTAAAAAAAAAATGAAAACGTGCTTTACAAATATTATCTTTTTGCTAAATAAACTTCGGCAGAGCTTTAGATTATATTTATTCTGTTAATAAAATACAAATTAATTAATGTCGAAAGCATAGATCGAATATTATTAGTGTTTAAAATTTTGCGCGAAAAAGAGGAATATTGGGAAAAGTTTCGGAACTGAAAAGTTTGAAAGCGAATAATGGGACGGTAAAACAATAAATTTAAGCGATCGAAATATTTAGACGGGAAGAACAAATAAAGCAATATGTAATAAATAGGTAGGTGGATCGGGATTGGATTTAAAGAGTTAGACAGTACGTTAGGTTTAATTAAGAAATAAGGTGGAACTAGTAGATCGTCGTTAGAATAAAGTGGGTTAATTAAGCGAGGCAAAGATCGACCTGGACATGTTCGACGGTAAGGAGGGTAATTTACTCATTTAATCTTTGCCGTTAATGCCGCAGAATTACAATCTCATACGTTAGCAGATAAGTTTAATCAGGGGCGGATCTACTTAAAGGTTTTTTGGGCTGCAGCACAGGGCCCCATGTATACAAACTCCCATACGGTTTGTTGTATTTAATTGCACCATTCAGAAATCTTCGAATTATTTAACGTTTGACAATAATGCAATATTAAGGTTCACATTGGGGACGTCTATTAACCAAATAAATGCATAACTACTTCGTATAGCACGTTAAACGTGACTGTTGGAATTCGAGGTATGATTAACGTGCCCAATTTTTTTTGTATCGTGCTTAAAACCGAGTGTGCACATTCGAGCTCAAAGTGGCCCATTCCGATCTCGGGAAAATGAAGCGCGCCGCTCCGCGTCGCGCTGCATTTGCTTCCCTCGCTCGGAAATGTGCCACTTTTCGCACGAATGCGCACATCTTCGTATTTGTTTAAATTACTTTTTGGTTTTCAAAAGAAAATAGTCTTGTATTGAAATAAAACGACATATGTGGACATTTTTGCGAAATTAAAATGTATACGGGGCGCAGCGTTTTAATTTTTAATTAAAATTATTTAGGAAGTAATTTAATTATTGTCAATAATGTTTAAAACCGAGTGTGCACTTTCGAGCTCAAAGTGGCACATTCCGATCTCAGAAATGAAGCGCGCCGCCCGCGTCGCGCTTCATTTGCTTCCCTCGCTCGGAAATGTGCCACTTTTCGCTCGAACGCGCACATCCTTGTATTTATTGAATTTATTTATATTATTAGTGATGTTTTAAAACAATTCGTTGGATGACACTGATATTATAGCCAAAATTTTTATATACACAAAAAGTAATTCATCTAAAATACTATTAAACCCCGTTTTACAGTGAAAATCGGTTCTTCAGAGAACCGTAAATCAAAGAAAAATAAAACGTGCATAATTCGGCCATTTATTTCAACGTAAAATAGAAGTAGATAATGCATATACATTTTTACATCATAGATATGTACTATGTTATTGATGAAACGATGTACTAAAAGCTATTTTACCTGAAAAAAATAATTTCTTAAATTAATTGACCGATTTATGCATATTTTGCTTTGTTTTTGATTTACACGGTTTTCCCCAAAACCTATCTACCGCGTAAATCGAGAAATAGATGTACAGTGAGAAAGCGCCAAGTTTAGATTTTTCTTCCAAGAATTTCATCAATTCTGATTTTATATTCGGTGAAAGTGATGGGATTTATTTTAGCACAATTTGGTACATGAATAAAACAAATTTTTTAAATAACAATTTAAAATTGTTTTTTTTTCATTTACAAAACATATAAATAATACAAGAAAAAAATTAAATATTCTTCAATTGAATCCTAAAGAGAATTGTCCATACGAGGCATTAAATCCCCCGATTTGCGCAAAAATTTGAACACTGATTATGTTAGAACTCGTTTTGAGGTGTTCACCAGTGGTTTCAAAAAGTTTATACGACGACGGGCACATAGTGATTTTCCACTTCGAAGGTAATAAATAATTTCAGTTAATACTGCCAGAATTTTTGATTTTACGACTTTCCGGTAAGCAAATGAATATTTCGTCTTTATTTGTTCATTTATTTTTTAAATTCAGATTATTTTTAATCATTTCAGTTATTTTTAATTAGCGTTTTTCACCGATTTTTTCCGATGTGTCCTAAATCTTTTCTTAAACCAGTTTTAAACTAACTGATTATGCTTATATTTTATTCTGTAATCAAATTGCTGCGCAAATCGGGGGGATTTAACGTCTCGTATGGACAATCCTCTTTAGAAAATAAATAAGTAATATGCTAATTTTATTTACTGCATATTTTGCAAATTATTGGGTTCTCGAAGGCACATTTTCCACACACATACAAATCTTTATAGCACATGAATCTTTGCACGGGTCAAGTGACCCGTTACTGTAGTTAGAGCAGATTAACTATATTTCTCGGTAAAAAAATTAATAAGAGAGATGTAAATATTGAAAAATACATTTGATGTTTATTTTAAGAAAAGTACACAAGGCAAATGTCGATGTGAAAATGTTATTTGCAAAAAATTCTGACAAAAAGTTTAATATGGGTCATTTGACCCGTCGTGGTAGGTTTAGTGTTAAATTGCTTTTTGGTTTTCAAAAGAAAATAGTAATGTATTGAAATAAAACGACATATCATCTGCGATAGTGCAATACCGCGTAACTAAAAATTGCAATATCGTGTAAGTACATTTGTCAATACCGCGTAACGGCTAAAAATACAATTTTATAGGAGCAAAAAAAAACGTTATATTAAAAGAACTATTGAACTAATCTCTTTTAAATTAAAATGTATAAGCATAGAATATGATTATTTATCGTACAGAAAGATCGATCTATCAATAAAATTAAATTAACAATATAAAATAATATTACAAATAAATGTTAATAATACTTACGTCCTGTCTAAATATTATATAAAATACATATGATCGACGTATAAATAGATTTAAGCTGGATTAAAATTTATTAGTTTCTGGATACAGAACTAAGTTTATATTAGAAACAACTTTTACATTCAATTTATGTTTAAATTCTGATATCATTGATTAACCTGTCACGGTAAACCGTATAGGTTATTTGTAGTTACGCGTTCTAGATTGCGATATAAAATAGTTTTTATCAAAAAAAATTTTTTTCTAAAATAATAAATGTGCCAAAACATGTAGAAAAAATAAATATATAATTTAAGTACAAAATCTCATTTTTGCTATTTTTGTACTTACTCGGTATAGCAGTATCGCCGACGATATATGAACATTTTTCCGAGATTAAATTGTATACTAGACGCAGAGTTCTAATTTTTAATTAAAATTATTTAGGAAGTAATTTAATTATTGTCAATCATGTTTAAAACCGAGTGTGCATATTCGAGCTCAAAGTGGCACATTCCGATCTCGGAAAAATAAAGCGCGCCGCTCCGCGTCGCGCTTCACTTGCTTCCCCCGCTCGGAAATGTGCCACTTTTCGCTCAAATGCGCACATTTTTTTATTTATGAAATTTGTTTAAATTACTTTTTGGTTTTAAAAGGAAAATAGTAATGTATTGAAATAAAATGACATATGTGAACATTTTTCCGAGATTAAATTATATAATGGGCGCAGCGTTTTAATTTTTAATTAAAATTAATTAGGAAGTAATTTAATTATTGTCAATCATGCTTAAAACCGAGTGTGCACATTCGAGCTCAAAGTGGCACATTCCGATCTCGGGAAAATGAAGCGCGCCGCTCCGCGTCGCGCTTCATTTGCTTCCCTCGCTCGGAAATGTGCCACTTTTCGCTCGAATGCGCACATCTTTGTATTTATTAAATTTGTTTAAATTACTTTTTGGTTTTAAAAGGAAAATAGTAATATATTGAAATAAAATGACATATGTGAACATTTTTCCGAGATTAAATTGTATACTGGGCATAGCGTTCTAATTTTGAATTAAAATTATTTAGGAAATAATTTAATTATTGTCAATCATGCTCAAAATCGAGTGTGCACATTCGAGCTCAAAGTGGCACATTCCGATCTCGGGAAAATGAAGCGCGCCGCTCCGCGTCGCGCTTCATTTGCTTCCCTCGCTCGGAAATGTGCCACTTTTCGCTCGAATGCGCACATCTTCGTATTTATTGAATTTGCCCATATTAATTTTCTATTCATCAATTTAAAAAATCAAAAGTCGAATAGATTTAGATTTATTTTTTGTTTGAAAAGGGTTATAGGTTTGATTTTTTTTGATAAATTATAATAGTGCTCTTCTGCACGTCTAATTGCAGCAAGCCTGATAAAAATATTTTCAGGTGTACTTTCGAGTGTTTACTAATTCGCATTTTTGATCAATTAAAATTGTATATGGGATGTATCGTGTCCCGTAAAGCACTTTAGTTCAATATTTCAGTTGCGTTCTCAAAATTTCTTCTTGGGGCTTTGTTTTTTTGCCTAATTTTGTACTTTTTTTTATTGCGAAATTGCCGTGAAATTAATTTGTATTTAAATAAGGAGACAAGAATAAAATTTGTTATGATTTTTTAATAATGTTTAATGTTAACTGAAATTGGACACTCAATAAAACAACAATTGTTAAATTTGCAACGTTTCGTTTCTTTTAAAATAAAATCTAAAAATTAAAATCAAAATTATACAACTTCAAATAATCTCTATTTAGAATCATAGTTAAAGCCTTTCATGTAATTATTCAGAATCATAGTTACAATCTTTGATGTAACTACAGTAAAACCTCCATTTACGGACACCTCTCTTAGCAGGACACCTCCATTCAGCGTACACTTTTTTAATGACAGAGAGAAGTGTCTATGCTTTATATGCATTTTAGTTCTTTTATTTTAGACGGACACCTCTCTTATACGGACAAAAATTTCATGACCATTGGTGTCCGTCTATGGGAGGATTTACTGTATTTAAAACCATAGTTACATATTTACAATCTTTCATGTTTGACGCATGTATAATTTTTGAGTTTTGATGGTTAAATTTCTTTTTGTGTTGTTAACGTATTTTATAATTTATATTTATTTATAAAATAGTTGTAGTTATTGTTGTTATACTTTGTTAATTTTCAGTTGCTTGATAAAGTTTCAATAAAAGAAACAAAACGTTGCAAATTTAACAATTGTTGTTTTATTGCGTGTCCAATTCCAGTGAACATTAAAGATTATTAAAAGATATTGGACGTGAACATTATGATTAATGGATTTTTTAATATTCGGTATCAGAAATGACCATGTTTCGAAAACGGGACATTTTGGCGTCCCGAATGATTGCTTGGGGACAACGGGACAGATGATCCGAAAACGGGACGTATGGTCGCATTACGTATTGCTACATCACTATTGAGGAAACGGTTTTTTTTTGACAAAATGGCATTGAATCGAGTAATTAGCCCAGGGCCCCAGAAATAGACGATCCGCCGCTGAGTTTAATCAAGTTAGAGAAGTCGGGTCGAAAAATGAAGAGGACGTAGGAGTGTGGAAGAGGTGGCAGGTATCCGGGTCGGGGATGATGGTTGTGCGACGACAAAACGTAAGATGGATGGGCCGAACCGTAAGCGCGCCGTGACCCGGATGAATGTTTGATGGCCTCGGCACCGTATGTGGATTGCTGCCGTGAGCTCGGGGAATGTCTTATGCAGTGACTGTATGCATAATAGAAAAGCTCAAGGACCGATCTTGTATACTGTCGAAACGACAGACGGCTCTGCTCGCACGTGTTTCCCTTTTCTTCGACTGCATCGCTGGGCTGCATCAGCGACTCGAAAGCAGAAGGTAGTTATTAACACGTCCCAAACTCAGACTTTAATCAAGTATAAAACTTTTGGAAAACGGGTGTCGGTGACGCACCGACGAATTATAAGTTTGTCGTTGTCCCTCCCCCGCCGCTTTTTATGCATATAAATGGAGGCAAGTTGTTAACCTAAGCTGGCACAATATATTACGAGACGCCGGCTGTCATATACAAATAGCAAGAGATCAATGATTGACGCCGAAAACTTAGTGGTCGGGGCCCAGGAGCATGTGGTACGAGACGCCGCGGCAGCGCAGTCCTGAACGTTCCACGAGCGTCGTCCTCGGCCAGTTACAGTCTGACGCTCGTTAGAATTGGATTGAAGTTGTGAGGCTCAGGGAGAGCTTACACACGCACGTCGTCGTTTTATCACGCGCTCGCGATGCCGCGTTCGCGCTTCCTTGCTAAGCCTTAACTTTTTCCCATGTGCTTGTGCTTTTAAACAGGATTACTTATGAATCAGTAGGGCCGCACGTCGAGGGACTTTTTACTACCATCATGCCCGATAAACGTAGACAACAAAACCGCTATCTTAGTATCGGCATTGTGTACATCGCCACCATTATAAGCCAGGGTGAGTGTCCCTGTCTTCCTGTGTCCCGCTGGCTTCTTGTCCCGTTCACGCGGCAGCCCCGTACATTGTAACGAAGAGAACAGGGCCGCTTAATTTAAAACTGAGAATCGTTCGACGGTTTAACAGATTAACAGGTGTCCCATTCTGCAGCTATTTAATTCCACGCGGCTTGTTTGGTTTTCGTAAAGTACGAAAGGCGGAAGGCGGTTCTCCTTCTTTTGCCAACGAGTTCTTCCTGTCGACTTACCATTTTTAAGACCGCACGTTGACCGATCTCCAATTACCGAGTCTTTAACTTTTCGCATACTAGGTGACTACATGTCACTATTTGGGGTTTGTCATACCCCGAAAATAAAATGTACAAAATTGTACTTTATGGCAGTTACATGATAAGAAAATAATATCGATATTTGCGAAAGTAAATTAAAATTTTTGATTTGAAGGAGCGCACGGTAAACTGTAATAATGTAATAAATAAAAGGATGTGCGCATTCGAGCGAAAAGTGGCACATTTCCGAGCGAGGAAGGCAAATGAAGCGCGACGCGGAGCGGCGCGCTTCATTTTCCCGAGATCGGAATGTGCCACTTTGAGCTCGAATGTGCACACTCGGTTTTAAGCACGATTCACAATAATTTAGCCCAATAAAATAGCTCTAAAAATTAATTGAATAATATTAATCGTTCCGTCTCACTTGTATTGACAAGATTATTGTATCTTCTTGCTCCTTTCTACTCATTGCTATGGTAAATACGTTTTTCGAATATAAAATCAATATTTGATAAAGTAAATTAAAATTTTTGATTTGAAGGAGCGCACGGTAAACTGTAGTAATGTAATAAATAAGAGGATGTGCGCATTCGAGCGAAAAGTGGCACATTTCCGAGCGAGGGAAGCAAATGAAGCGCGACGCGGAGCGGCGCGCTTCATTTTCCCGAGATCGGAATGTGCCACTTTGAGCTCGAATGTGCACACTCGGTTTTAAGCACGATTCACAATAATTTAGCCCAATAAATTAGCTCTAAAAATTAATTGAATAATATCAATCGTTCCGTCTCACTTGTATTGACAAGATTATTGTATCTTCTTGCTCCTTTCCACTCATTTCTATGGTAAATACGTTTGTCGAATATAAAATCGATATTAGATGAATTAAATTAAAATTTTTGATTTGAAGGAGCGCACGGTAAACTGTAATAATGTAATAAAAAAGAGGATGTGCGCATTCGAGCGAAAGCGGCACATTTCCGAGCGAGGGAAGCAAATGAAGCGCGACGCGGAGCGGCGCGCTTCATTTTCCCGAGATCGGAATGTGCCACTTTGAGCTCGAATGTGCACACTCGGTTTTAAGCACGATTCACAATAATTTAGCCCAATAAATTAGCTCTAAAAATTAATTGAATAATATTAATCGTTCCGTCTCACTTGTATTGACAAGATTATTGTATCTTCTTGCTCCTTTCCACTCATTGCTATGGTAAATACGTTTTTCGAATATAAAATCGATATTTGATGAATTAAATTAAAATTTTTGATTTGAAGGAGCGCACGGTAAACTGTAATAATGTAATAAAAAAGAGGATGTGCGCATTCGAGCGAAAAGCGGCACATTTCCGAGCGAGGGAAGCAAATGAAGCGCGACGCGGAGCGGCGCGCTTCATTTTCCCGAGATCGGAATGTGCCACTTTGAGCTCGAATGTGCACACTCGGTTTTAAGCACGATTCACAATAATTTAGCCCAATAAATTAGCTCTAAAAATTAATTGAATAATATTAATCGTTCCGTCTCACTTGTATTGACAAGATTATTGTATCTTCTTGCTCCTTTCCACTCATTTCTATGGTAAATACGTTTGTCGAATATAAAATCAATATTTGATAAAGTAAATTAAAATTTTTGATTTGAAGGAGCGCACGGTAAACTGTAGTAATGTAATAAATAAGAGGATGTGCGCATTCGAGCGAAAAGTGGCACATTTCCGAGCGAGGGAAGCAAATGAAGCGCGACGCGGAGCGGCGCGCTTCATTTTCCCGAGATCGGAATGTGCCACTTTGAGCTCGAATGTGCACACTGGGTTTTAAGCACGATTCACAATAATTTAGCCCAATAAAATAGTTGAATAATATTAATCGTTCCGTCTCACTTGCATTGACAAGATTATTGTATCTTCTCGCTCCCTTCCACTCATTGCTATGGTAAATACGTTTTTCGAATATAAAATCAATACAGTGGAACCTCGATCAGTCGAAGTCTAAAAGACACCAAAATTAATTCGGGTTATTAAAATAAGTTCAGTTACACACTTACGTATAGGTATATGGGTGATTCCATAAAATTTGGGTAACTCTTTGTCTGCAGTACTTTTCACTTCATCTAATTGAATTAATTTTATTACAAGATTGCTATATAATAGATAAAAATGTGTTTTATTAGTACGCTCACTTTGTTTAAATTAATAAATCATATTCATTTAAAAAAAAATCTAATGACCGTAAACGTCAGTCCCTAGCCATGTCCGCGCATCGAAATTTTCTGTTTGGGCATTTTTATTTCAAAAAACATTTAGCCCATATACTTTTATTTACTTTACAAATGTTTAAAGTTAGATTATGCACTTAATAACATCAATATATTATAAACTTTAAAAAGAATTATGTATTTTTTGCAAGTCAAATTAGTGTCTGCGACTTTAACCATCAGGCCCTAGTCGCTTACAAATTTTTAAAATTTTGCGGATTGACCAGTAAATGAGTGAATATAAGGCAGTTGATTTTAAAGTAACGACATAAAGTTACTCGCAGAGGCCACTTATTTGCTTCGTTAATTTTTTAATTCAGTGCTACAGGGATCGATTTTGCAAAAACACGTGTTGTTCCAGTTACTGCGTCAATTCCTAGATGAGTATTTTAATTGTTAAATAATAAGCAATTGTTTTTAATTAATTTTTATTTACTAGCGCTTTTTTAGTGCTGTTTGATATATGACATTAGATATTCTAGTAATTATTGTAGAAC
This sequence comes from Sinopyrophorus schimmeli, assembly GCA_036325965.1. Lineage (NCBI taxonomy): Eukaryota > Metazoa > Arthropoda > Insecta > Coleoptera > Elateridae > Sinopyrophorus > Sinopyrophorus schimmeli. Next base: position 253,423 of record JARFIZ010000070.1, read on the forward strand.
ATGTGTTTCTCTTAGTTTTTCTACAAATCATCGGTCCCTAAACCGTCAGTTCGTTGCCGCAAATGTGTCTAGGGATGACAGAGTGGCCAAGGCCTGATTTTCACTTCAACTAGCAATATTTTTTAATAATTTAATGTTTATCAGTTTTATTACAATAATAAAATTTTTCATCAGTCGCTAGCCATATCTGTCAGTTCCTAGATGCCTTTTACAAAATCCTAATTTTTTTATAACATTTTTCATAAAGTGACTGGCCCTATTAAGAATGACATAATGACTTAATTAATCACGTTATACTCTAATCGCAAATTTATCAGCGTCCAGAACATGGTGGGGACAAAAACTTTTAAAAGTTACCCAAATTTCATGAAATTGTCAATATATATATATATTATTCATTTTTAGCTCCTACCATCAAAGTCACTCTTTCCTTGCTGCATTTCCCACCGTACCACTTTTCTTTTAAAAAAGTCAAAGTTTTATCCGGTAAGCATTTAAAAAACAAAGCAGTTTCATCGGCGTTAAAAGTATTGCTATGATCATACTCTTGCAGTAATGGTGTTAAGACTTTATGCCTCCAAAGTTCACAATCGTTTTCAGACACTTCTGCACTTTAACCACATATTACTTTTTGAATGATAAGGTTCCTTTTTTTGAAATTCTCCAGCCAACCCTTGACTTGCTTTGTAATTATCATAATGTAATAGGCGCCCGAGCTCTTCTGATTTTTGTAACAGTACAGGTCTCGAAATCGGAATTTTTTTATTACGTGCATACCGAAACCATTGAATCATAGCTTTCTCCAGATTGGGAAAAGGAGACTCCTTTAGCCTTTTTCTAGAATGGTGGTCATTTGTATCTTCATCAGCTACAATTAGGTCTCTGTTTTTTAAAATGATTGATACCGTGTTTGCGGGAATACCAAAATCTTTAGCTATATCTTTTTTTTTCTTTTGAGCCCACGTTCCACTTTTTTTATGAGATTAATTTTCTCTCTTATGCTTATACTTTTTAATTTTCGTTTACACTCCATGTTAATACGTAAATAATTTTAGAAAAAGTATTAATTTTTTTTCGATTTTCTATTATACTCTGTTACAAACTATAAAGAACGTAAAACACATTTGTTAGTCCTCGTAGTCGACGAATAGCTACCAAAATGAAAACTAAAATGCAAAAATAGTTCCTTTTGTTGTAAAAGAAACGGTAAACCCATGTTAAAATTTATAACTGTTCATAAGGCATTTAAACATAAATTAGTTTTTAAATCCAATTGAAGTGCCGCCGTCAAAACAGTTTGTAGTATAAAACCTTTTCATACAATAGACCTTTTAAGCAGCAATAACACCCAACCGACCCGTTCTTAATCCTCTCCCAGGTAGCGTAATTTTAAGAAAAGTTGTAAAATTTAACTTCGAGTTGTCGACATATTTACTAATAGAAACTTGAATTAAATGAATTGTGAAACGCTTCGAATTAACGAAAGATTTGATTTCTCGAAATTCGAGTTATCATTATAAAAATATTAACGTTGAGATAAGCAAATCTTAGGGAAACAGGTTCGAGTTCGAGCTATCAAAAATTTGACTTATCGGCGTTCGACTTATCGAAGTTCGACTGTATTTGATGAATTAAGTTAAAATTTTTGATTTGAAGGAGCGCACGGTAAATTGTAGTAATGTAATAAATAAGAAGATGTGCGCATTCGAGCGAAAAGTGGCACATTTCCGAGCGAGGGAAGCAAATGAAGCGCGACGCGGAGCGGCGCGCTTCATTTTCCCGAGATCGGAATGTGCCACTTTCGCTCGAATGTGCACACTCGGTTTTAAGCGTGATTGACAATAATTAAATTACTTCCTAAATAATTTTAATTAAAAATTAAAACGCTGTGCCCCGTATACAATTTAATCTCGGAAAAATGTTCACATATGATGTTTTATTTCAATAGATTACTATTTTCTTGTAAAAACCAAAAAGTAATTTAAAAACAATTTAATAAATACGAGGATGTGCGCATTCCAGCGAAAAGTGGCACATTTCCGAGCGAGGGAAGCAAATGAAGCGCGACGCGGAGCGGCGCGCTTCATTCCAGATCGGAATGTGCCACTTTGAGCTCGAATGTGCACACTCGGTTTTAAGCACGATTCACAATAATTTAGCCCAATAAATTAGCTCTAAAAATTAATTGAATAATATTAATCGTTCCGTCTCACTTGCATTGACAAGATTATTGTATCTTCTCGCTCCCTTCCACTCATTGCTATGGTAAATACGTTTTGCGAATATAAAATCGATATTTGATAAATTAAATTAAAAATTTTGATTTGAAGGAGCGCACGGTAAATTTTAGTAATGTAATAAATAAGAAGATGTGCGCATTCGAGCGAAAAGTGGCACATTTCCGAGCGAGGGAAGCAAATGAAGCGCGACGCGGAGCGGCGCGCTTCATTTTCTCGAAATCGGAATGTGTCACTTTGAGCTCGAATGTGCACACTTGGTTTTAAGCTCGAATACCAAAAGTACCGTTTTAACAAAAAAAAATTGGTCACGTTAATTATACCCCACCTCGTACACGGAAGGTTAAACTTTTCTTTCTCCGCCTGGTTAACAGGAGAAGTCAACAACTTCGTTAACTTTAAAAAACCTGATGCACCTTTACATCTTCTGAGGAACCTTTCATAAAAGCCGAGGAGTCTGATATTAAAGTCGAGCATCGCTATTTCTAAACAGGATGTCAAGCGGGTATCCTTAAGTAATGCTACAAATCGCGTTATGATCGAAAAAGGAAAAAAAGAGACGCTATGTTAAGGAACAAAAATGATGGTGTAAACGAGACAAACACACGGTCATCTTAGCTGACACGAACTCGAGTGACAAATATCTTTAACGCTTGGAACTTGAACAAATTTCTTTTTCCCCAGTTCTACGGCCGACAAACTTTTTTTAAAACACCTCTTCCATTATTGAAAAATCTGTTTGACTGCGACGCTCTTTAGCCTTCCAAAAATATCATTTTCTAATAACAGAAATAAGAGCTTTTCAAAAAATAATACAAGCGCAGAGCTTTTTTTCGTTTGTATACAAGAATACAACAAATATAAAGAATGTCTTAATATTACTTCGCTTTTTGTTTAAATAGTAAGCATCTCTCTACATTAAGAACAGCATTTCGAAGTAAATTTGAGATTTTTCATTTTTAAATTTGACCCTAAGGGTTGGAGATTACGCTCCCTTAAAACGGAAAAAATTACGATATTATGCGTTTCTACAGCTGCACGCGGGCTCTCCGCAAGGAACATCCGTAAAAGTAATGTTTTTTCGAGCGCGGTTTATAAATTATCAATTTTAATAGTTTTATCCTCGAGGCTAAAACAAGTTGTGCACTTTAAAGTTAATTTTGAATGTTCATTTTCAATCTAAAATTTAATTTCTAATAATCATTTATTAAAACACCTAAAAGAGTGCTCGCGATCGCTTACCTTTAATTTAAGGTTGAAAAATGGAAATATTTTCATTAAAAATAGAGCAGGAAAAAAAATGAAATGATGCAGTGGGTAAAATAGAGATTTGCAATGGATGCGAGAGGGGCATATAAAACGCTAGTAATTAATATGCAAACGAATTCTTATTAAGAGTTGAATTTTGGTACAAATATTTTGTAGTTTGGCGAATGGGAAGAACCCAAACTTTAATTAGATGGTTCAATGTCCTTTTGGAGTGTCACAGGAACTCCTCTGTATATATGCATGGAAATTAGCTATTTAGACACGTTGTTTGCAGCAAGCGCGGGTTGCAATCGCCACGTTCAGTGTAAATATTCATGAAGAATACACATCACTTACTCTTTAGGAACCTCCCTGTACCCTTATTGCCATGTGTTTGCATTAATTTAACCAACCTTTATCGATTCTCGGTAGGGGTTATTGAAATCAACCAAAACTAAGTTCCCTTTGGCCCTTTTTAAATGTCCCGCCTAACTAAATTCAGCCCCGAACTAAAATTGAGTCATTTCAACAACAAGGGAAACAGTCACATTATCCCTGAAGGTGCCATTTTGATTGTTCTCAAAAGCTTTTTAAAAATCATAAATGTATTATATAACGTGAAGAATTCTTTAGAATCGAGCGTTCGATTTAATTCCTATTATCTTTATTTCTGTGCATTTCATTTAATTAAACAAATTGCTTCCACTAAATTAGGGAGACTGCTCTTAAGAAAAATGTCTCGCCGAGTATTAGTTTAAGTAATCATAAAGCCTTTTTGATTCAAAGAGATGTCGAGTTTGTTAATAAAAAGAAATACCTTAATTTAAATTAGATTTGCATAATGCACAATTCGAACTGTTTTTTCACGTAAAAAAAACCGAATAACAATTTACAGCGTTAAATTGTTAACAAAATTAATTTCTATTATAAAGTAGTTAATTACTCTTAAACTGACGATTTAAATTACGACAAAAGAGAATTGCGAAAGAAATAAATATAAACAGAGTTTTACTGGAAAAGGGAGTTTTCTTCGTGGAAACTTAAGTTAGTACCTTGTGGTACAAAAGGTATAGACGAATTATCTTTAAAATAGTTATTATCTATATAATGAAAATACGGTTTATTTATATTTAGTTACAAAATTATAATAATTTAAAGTCAATTTTAGGAAAACATGCAACAGCAGAATTTGTATTCCAAATCGATACGACTTTATACTAAGGCAATATCCAAAAAGAGAAACAAAAGTATGAATATCACGTGAGGATTTTACAAATTATGAATTACTAGATTCCATTTGGTTTTTCTTAGTTTATTTTTGAATTAAAATGTCCGTTTATCGTCGCTCCCCTGTTTGTCCTGAAAGTTTTGCGCATAAAAACACATCGCCCCCTCCAGGGCCGTAGACAGAACTGACATTTAAGGAGAGCAAACAGATTTTTAAATTTTTACTATTTCTATATAAAAACTAAATTATAAAAATCTTATTATCTTTAAATTAAGATATGCGCTGCGACAAAATTTCATTTTAGAACTTAACATTGAAAAAATCTTTTGACTGTTTTAAGCTCTGGAGATAAAAATGGTACAAGACGAAAACTAACTATCAGTTCTGATAGTATTAAAAATTTTATTTTGCAAAGGGTCTATTTATTTGCATTTTTAAAATTAAATTATATGATTTGAATTAAATAACTCTTGACATGGAAAACAATGTAAAATGTCATAAATAATAATAATTTCTTGTCAAAATGTATGTGCACATTTCGTTGCCTGCTAAATTTTTACTTTTAACAATTCAAAAGAAGTAGAACTACAAACATAATAAGAAATATTAGTTTCTTAGCTTTTATATTAGTTGCAACGACAGGAGTTATTTAATTCAAATCATGGAACTCATGGCCATCTATTCCGAGACTAATGTAAAATGTCAGAATTGTTGGGTAGGGATTTAGAAGAACTTGCGACAGTTTATATAATGCTCAAATCCCCAGTGTATAACATGCCTTATAGTAAAATAGCTGTATTATATTTAACAATTTTGATATTAGATTGTTATTATGAATGAAGACAATTTTTTGTCAAAAAGTTTAGTAATTTTTATTTTGCTATTAGCATGAGTTTTTTATTTGCACTTGGATAAAAAAAAATTATTTACCGAACGTTTGAACTTATTAGAAAAACAAATTATTTAAGTTATTCGTGTATGCTAACAATTCTGTTATTAAACTTAGTTACTTTTAAAATTTTAGTAATTAAGTTGTTTCTAATTTCAAGTAATTTCAAAAATATTTTTGTGTTGAATCTTAATTACATTTCTCATCTCAACTGATTGTAGATTATTAAGCGTCAAGTGCCGGTTTTATTCTCAAGCAAAAAAGTCTGCTCGTCTACGGCCGCGATTTTCTCATAAACAAACTTTTATAAAATATTTTAATAATAGTAGATGTGCTTGCATATGTATGGACCTACTTATCTTTAAGACATTACAAAGTTTAAGTCTGTTTTTATTAAGAGAAACATTTCATGCTTAACTACAAGCACTTACGGAATTAATAATTAATTAGACAACACATTGGAGTGAACTTTGATATGCTAGCATCTCTTGGTTTATTGATTATTGTTGAAAGCAACTTAAAGTTAAATAATATTGATAATGCGAATACGGGGTTTTAATCCTCCGACGTTCCTTTTCCTCGGCGTCTAATTCAAAGATAAATACGCGTTACCAACTTGTCAATAAAATTTCAAAGAAGAATGTTTAAATATGTAACGTTAATCCTTGTAACCGCGAAACTTAAATCTATTAAATTTTTGTTTACGTTCACAAACAAATTCAAAAGTTATGTATACTCAAACTCCTTTTTGCACGAGAGATTGATTCCGAAAGAATACTTTTAAAGATATTACAGAGTGCAGATAGAAGTTATAACTTTGGTTTTTGGCATCGTCTAAAACAATACTTAATTTATTAATGGTAATAATTAGTATATCATGCAAATTACTTATTGGTTTTATTTAATTCATTTCATTTTAACGATATCTTTTATTTAGCGAGGTAGCGAGCTCCAAAGTTTTTAACACTATACTGACCGGTGACGTAGTAATACGTCATTTTTATTCAAAATCCAGTAGCCGGTGACGTAGCAGTACGTTTTCTGATACAATCTTTTATAATAATAATAATAATAATACATTTTTTGATTGCACTCAAGTTAAAAATAATATATGTATGCTAAATAAACTAATATCAATAATGTGTGCATGTATGTACGTATGGTGCAATAAATAAATTTATTATTATTATAAATGATTTTCTCAAAAAACGTACTACTACGTCACCGGCTACTGGATTTGGAATAAAAATGATGTATTACTACGTCACCGGCCAGTAAAGTGTTAATATTTTAAATTTTAATAGAAAAATTACTAATATTTCGTTTTCAAATTATTTTACAAAATTGAGCCTTAAGGCGTCCAAGTTAACATAACTAGCAAATTGTATATTATTTGAAAAATTAAAAAATTGTTTAAAAGTCCCTTATATTAAGTGAGGTATAGAGCTCCAGAGTTATATATATGTTATATTTTAATAAAAAAGTTTTTAACTGATTTTCCCAAATTATTTTAAAAAATTGAGCCATAAGGTATTTAATATTTTTGGATTTATTTTAATCAGTACGGTGTCTTTTATCCAAAACTTAAAAAGTTGTTCAAAAATCTTTTTATTAAGGTAGGTATCGAGCTCCCAAGTTATTAACATTATAAATCTTACTAAAAAAATTATTAATTTTTCTTTTCAAAATTATTCTACAAAATTTAGGCTTAAGGCATTCCAGATTTTTGAATTTATCCTATGACATTTCGAGCGAGGGAAGCAAATGTCGTTTTATTTCAATACATTACTATTTTCCTTTTAAAACCAAAAAGTAATTTAAACAAATTTAATAAATACGAGGATGTGCGCATTCCAGCGAAAAGTGGCACATTTCCGAGCGAGGGAAGCAAATGAAGCGCGACGCGGAGCGGCGCGCTTCATTTTCCCGAGATCGGAATGTGCCACTTTGAGCTCGAATGTGCACACTCGGTTTTAAGCATGATTGACAATAATTAAATTACTTCCTAAATAATTTTAATTAAAAATAATAACGCTGTGCCCCGTATACAATTTAATCTCGGAAAAATGTTCACATATGATGTTTTATTTCAATAGATTACTATTTTCTTGTAAAAACCAAAAAGTAATTTAAAAACAATTTAATAAATACGAGGATGTGCGCATTCGAGCGAAAAGTGGCACATTTCCGAGCGAGGGAAGCAAATGAAGCGCGACGCGGAGCGGCGCGCTTCATTTTCCCGAGATCGGAATGTGCCACTTTGAGCTCGAATGTGCACACTCGGTTTTAAGCGTGATTCACAATAATTAATTTAGTTCTTAAATAATACTACTTCTTTATAATAAATTTGATTTAATAACAATATGATTCACAATAATTCACAATATTCACCTTAATTTCCAAATAATTTTAATTTTAAATACAAGAAACACCATATACAGTCGAAGCTCGATAAGTCGAAGTTGAAGAAAAACTAAATATAATTCGAGTTAGCAATTTAAAAATATTAACATTGAAATAGGCAAGTCCTAGAGAAAAAGGTTCGAGTTATCAAAAATTCGGCTTATCGAGGTTCGACTGTATTTTAAATATTAATAATCTGTAACATCCCATGTCCATACATAACTATATAGGCCCGAGATTTGACAAAAACAGTGTTATTTCAAAATCAGAAAAATGAACGGCGTAAAAAGAAGTTTGAGTGTATTTCAATAAGGCAAACGACAAAAGTTTGAGAAATAACCATCAAGATAACATCGCCACAGTAATTGAGGCTTAAACTTCCCCTTTATAATTAAAGCAAAGTATATTACACTAGTAAAAATGGCACATTGTCAAAAGACGAAGCGCGAATTGTTTTATTTAGCAACTTTGATTTATCGCCGTTTCCTTTTGCGTGTGACCATTAATTAACTAAAATATAAGGATAGCACTAATATTTATTTTTGGCCAGAGACGATTGTAAATATTGAAAAGGGTTAGCTATTTCGAAGGATAAAAGGTTTTAGTTTGTGGTGTCCTTTTTTAGAGCCCTCCGCAAGCATATTTTGGTTCGTTTAATGTTAAACAAACGATCCAATATCGCAAAATTAATATTTCCTAGTACGCCATAATAAACTTTAAACGAAAATAGAAGATCGCGACATCACGTTCGGAGGAGACGTGGATATTATTTCTTTTTGGTTAAATAACGTATCGATTTTATAGCCCCCTTGTCCTTATTTTTGAGGAACGATTTGAGTAACTCGGAAATGGATTAGGTAACTTTGGAAAGTTGCGGGTTATTTAAGGTGCCTTTAGTTTATAAATCTCGAATCGACTCGCATTTGAAAATCAATCGACGCATTAAGGGAGTGTTTAAATTGGCGCGGTTTCGAAGTAGAACCTGGAATGACAAAAGCAACCCCTTAGCCACTTACCGCTGTTTTCGCGACGTATTAGCCCTTATGGTTCGTCCCAGGACAATGCAGTGTAAAGTAAACAGATTAGTTTATTATCCGGTTATTCTCGGCTGTAATATCTTTGGTCAACAATTCCGATATAATTAATGTAGAGATTATTATTCGCGGTGGTTCATTATCCCGTTAAGAGCAGCCGTTGTAATCCCATTTCGGGTCGAATCATCGTCGGTAAACACATTGTCACTTAAATTACCCCCATTCAACTTATTCCTTTTGATGCGTTTTAGTTTTATTGGAAACTAGTTAGCGGAATTGGTAACGTTCGATTTACTTAATTCGCCGATTTTCGCCCGTGTTCTTTTTTCGCTTCCACTTTGTAATGATTGCGAAAAAAAAAACGAATCCAATTCTAAAATAAAATTTGTTTAAGTTCGTTTAAATAATATATTCTTAACCTTTTAACTTTGTTTGTTCTGGCCATACGTTTATTCTGGTCGAGTTCAACAGTTTCCAAACAATGCTCTTCTAATACATTTTATTTTCGATTCGAAATTGAATGGGATTTGATGGTCCGATTTTGTTTTAAATGCATAAAATTAGCAATTGACGGGTAATCAATATGACAAAAGTGCATGCTTTTATGTGACTCATCAAAATGTTATTATAAATAAATCGAGAATATGAATACTATTTATTTTAACTAAATTAAGTGCAAAAACAAGGTGGGCACCACTACCCATGTATCGTATATATAATAGTATGGAAATATAAAATTATATTTGAGCTCGAATGTGCACGTATTCCGCATTCGTTTGATTTGTGTATATTAATTATTCGGTTTTTCTATTTGGAAAAAGTTGGAGCGTTAATTTTTCTTCAATAATTGTTTAAAAGCATTCAATTATAGATTTGGTCTCCTGGTATAAATATAGTCTTGTAGTTTTTAATTAAAATTTATTGAGAAAATAATTGAAATTTAGATTAGTAGTAAATATCGATTTTATGTTTGAAATTATTTTTACCATAGCAATGAGTGGAAGGGAGCGAAAAGATATGGCAATATCTTCAATGCGAGTGAGAGGGAACAATTAAAATTAATCAATTAATTTTTTGTTCAATTTATCGGCTTAAATTATTGTAAATCATGCTTAAAACCGAGTGTGCACATTTGAGCTCAAAGTGGCACATTCCGATCTCGGGAAAATGAAGCGCGCCGCTCCGCGTCGCGCTTCATTTGCTTCCCTCGCTCGGAAATGTGCCACTTTTCGCTCGAATGCGCACATACTCGTGTTTATTGCATTTATTTATTTTAACCTACGCTTTTTTAAATCATAAATTTAGTTTAATAAAAATCGATTTTATGTTTGAAATTTTTTTTACCATTGCAAATGAGTGGAAAGGAGCGAAAAGATATGGCAATTTTTTCAATGGAAGTGAGAGAAAACAATTAAAATTATTTAATAAATTTTTTGTTCCATTTATTGGCTTAAATTGTGAATCATGCTTAAAACCGAGTGTGCACATTCGAGCTCAAAGTGGCACATTCCGATCTCGGGAACATGAAGCGCGCCGCTCCGCGTCGCGCTTCATTTGCTTCCCTCGCTCGGAAATGTGCCACTTTTCGCTCGAATGCGCACATCCTCGCATTTATTAAATTTATCTGCTTTATCCTACACTCTTTCAAATCCTAAATTTAAATTTGGTTTAGTAAACATCGATTTTATGTTTGAAAATTTTTTTACCATAGCAAATGAGTGGAAGGGAGCGAAAAGATATGGCAATTTCTTAAATGGAAATGAGAGGAAACAATTAACATTATTTAACTAATTTTTTGTTTAATTTATTGTCTTAAATGATTCTTGAAACCGAGTGGGCACATTCGAGCTCATTCCGAAGGGAGGCCCAGTAATATAAAGTTTGGAAATCACTGTATTATATATTGAATTTTTTATATTTCCAAACTAATTAATTTTTGTGTTGCGTTATTTGAAAAATTAATCGCTGAAATCCTTAAAATTTTCACAGTCTAAATATTTATTTGTACAATTTCATTGTTAGTTTCATTCTTGAAGACTTTTGAACCCTAAAATAAACAAAGGCAATTATATTGATTTTAAGTTAACAAAAATTGTTTCTTATTAAAGTAAAATTTTGCAAATATTTGTTCGAATTGAAATGAATAAGTTTGAAGTTAAATACAATCACAAAGTGAAAAGGTTAAGCAATCACGAGCCAAAAAGTATAGTTTTGGAGTAAAAGTACGAAAAAAAAGTAAGATGAGGTGTACAGTTTTGTGTGCGAAGAAAAATACCCTTTGTCTTAATTTAGAGGCGAAAAAAGAATCGCGTAGAAATAAAAAGTGCGTTATGGGAGAATGGAGCGAGAAGGTTAAACTCCTGTATCTTCCAATTATAAGATTCGAAAAGTTAAGGTGCAAAATATAAACCAATATACTTACATCGATTTTATGTTTGTAATAAACGTCGTATAGCTATAAATTTTGAGCGTTTATAGCACGTTACGATAGAGGTTTTATAATCATATATTACATGCGTTTATATTTATTCTATGTTATGTCAAAAACTTAGATCGATCTTTGTACATCTCTTTGCTTAGTTGACATTTGGATATCGTGCGTGGTTTAACCCAATAATATTTAACCGTCGTACGATTTTATGTTGCTTCGATAATAATCGAACATTTCGAAGCCAATTTATGCCGTAAACTCGTTGAATAAATTTTTATTTATGTTTTTATTTGTCGGGAGTTTGTTTCGACATAAACTCACTCTTAAATTTCCCCAACATTCTTTGGGTAGTAAATATTATTTTATAAAATGTTAGACGTACGTATTAAGATGATTAATTATTCTTTCTAATATAAATACCGTATATAATTTATCGACAAGGCAAATGACAAGATGGGCTTTAGGAAATTGTATTCGCGTTAATTCCGTTTTATGTTCCAATAATAAAACGAACGCGAACAAAAAAATGAAAGGGCTACAAAAAATGCGACGCTCAAACAGGGCCGTAGTCAGGGCCCGAATGTAAAAAAGTATAACTGAAATTTTTCTGAACACACTCTCTGCGTTTTAGGGGCAACGCCATAAATTACGATAAGTAAATATTATTCCCTACGTTTATAACAATTAAACCGTAACTTAAGAGATTGTCATACATCAAGGAAGAATGAAGTTATAAAGGAATAAAGTTAAATGTGAATAGTGGTGTCTTGGGGGAAATTAATAACCGTTGTAGACTTAGTATTTTGCCTAATTGAAGCATTTCTATTAAATAGGATATAATGTAGCTATTATAGTTTGATAATGATTGTAAATTATGCGGAACTTAAGGTTTATTATCGAAATAAACATTAATAGTTATTTTGGATGTGTTTTAGGCATCGCCCTTCGATTTTAGGTTTGGAAAATATCAGAGAATCAAAGAGGAGGTTCGTTGTGAATTAGCAAATTAAAATTTTGATTAAGCAGCTTTTTTATCAAAAGCTCTCGTCGACGAGCATGGTAACCATGTACGGTCTATTTTTAAGGGCCTATCGTTTAAATAAATACTTTTATTCAAATTAAATGTTAGTTAGAATTTTATTAATTCAAAGGGGATAAGTGGACAAGAATTTAAACGGTATAATTCAGTTATCTCGAAAGCTTATTAACACTTACTCAAAATATGCTTTGCCCGAGTTACAAAGTGAGTGTTCACAAGAATTCGTGTTGTGTTTATATACCTACATATATTTAATTCCTAAGTAAATTAGAACTAAACCGACATTTATCTTTTCATAAGTAAATAATACGACAACATTAAAATTTGAAATTGTAACCGAGCGTCAATTCTATAGGAAGTAACTTTACGAAATTAATATGTAAATTATTAGAGGCAAATTTAACAATACGAAACGTTAATGCTGGAAGTTCGTTTTGTATAGGTAGGAGTATTTCCTTTTACAAACTCGTCAAAAAATGACAAAAGTATTTAGTTTGTTCTTTAAACAGTTTCTTCGTACATCCTTCACAGAGCTTTTCTTTAAACGATTCCGATACATTTCCGGAATTTTATTATATTTCTTTAGTTTGATTTATTTAAGTTTTTCGCCATGATAGCGTACAAAGGAATGTAATTTTCGTGTCAAACAAAGCGTCCTAAAATCAGCGATTGCACAAAATTCTGTTCATATTTACCATTTTATAGATAATTGGGACATAAAAGAATTGGTACGTCGCTGTGTGTAAAAAGAGATATTCGCATGGATGAATTTAAAACAACTCTTAAGGGGTTTATTTTCGATATTAGTTTCTTCTACTTTTCTTTCTCGAATCGTTTTTCTAATTCTTATTCGAACCGCTTTGGCGTGTTGCTTTTCTACGGGCACGAAAGCCGGGATATAGCGTTTATAAAATATACGTATGTTGTCTTTATTTTTAAATTGTAATTAAGCCGCTTCCATTTTCTTTCGACGATTTTCCACGTCAATTTCTGCCTCGGATAAGCATAGAAATTGATTGCGTTCCATTCTATTTTTGTAAGCCGTACAACTATATGATCTTTGATGGTATTTTTTGAGTAATAAGGGGAATGGCTTGTATCTTATTTCCTGAGAGTTTTATACAACCTAGTAGAAACCCAACTTTGATGAAATATCTGAAAAATTTTCATTTACGGCATCGGAAATTCGCTACGATTTTTTGGAGAGCTTGATTTTTTTCTGAAATGAGCTACGATAAAATAATGATTTAGTTTAATCAAAATTATAATGAAAATGTTGGTATGGAACAATTGCCTGCTTATGTAAAGATAAAAGGGGCGAGAAAGGGATTTTATTCAAATACAGTGGAACCTCGGTTATCCGGACTAATTATTGTTGCATTGAATATATAGAAAAAACGAATTTTAGCTATATATAATGTGAATATACTTCCTGTTTTGAATGGGATTGTTCCGTTTTCAGATTATTTGGCCGGCTGTCCGCAAGCAAGCATTCGGGACGCCAAAATGTCCCGTTATCAAAAAATTGTAAATTGATCATTGTTAAGTGTGGTGAAAAGCCGAGTGTGCACATTCGAGCTCAAAGTGGCACATTCCGATCTCGGGAAAATGAAGCGCGCCGCTCCGCGTCGCGCTTCATTTGCTTCCCTCGCTCGGAAATGTGCCACTTTTCGCTCGAATGCGCACATCTTTGTGTTAATTGAATTAAACTACATTAATAACAAATCCTTCAAATTCGGATTTTCTATTCGGAAAAAGTTTTCGCTTGAAAGTGCACATACTCGTTAATAATTGAATTTGCCTATCTTATTCTTGTCTCTTACAAATAATATTAATTAAATCAAACTGAACTAAATGTAACACTTCTCGCTTTTCTTGTAATTAAAAATTACAGTAAGGTATTTTTACAAAAAAAACACATTTCTAATTTAGGGTGGGTGTACCAGTCCCAAACCAGATACCAGTAGTTGACCACTCGCATGTTCAATGAAATAAATTAAGAAATGGGGGGCATTTTTGAAGAATTCAACTGTTTTGTTACATGGCCTAGACTGTTAACAACCTTCCAAACATATTTTTTACGAAGTGGACTAATAATATCGCTGCTTTGCACTTTTTGTCACACCAGTGTCTCGTTCACGTGCCCTCTAGCCGTCAATACAGTTAGAAGTGCACGTTGACATGGTAAGTTAAATCTTTTAATATCACCTATTAATTCCTAATTATTGTCATAAACTTGTATTATTTGAAAAATTTAGTGTTTATTTAAAAGCTATGAGCTGCTATTTTTAATAATTAATGACATTATCAAGTATTTTTAAAAGTGGTTAATTACTGGAACACACTTTGTACTGAGTTTCTATTGTTGACCACCTGGTTTACTATTGGTACACAGTAGTAGAAAAAGTGTTTCTATGGTTGACCAGATTAGAGTTTTAACTTTGTTTCTCGTGGTTCTATATTGAAGAAGCCCCACAAAAAGATATTTTTTAATAATGTTTAATGTTTAATGGTCAAACATGTTTGACGCATGTAGAATTTTTGAGTTTTGATGGTTAAAATCCTTTTTGTGTTGTTAAGTTGCTTGATAAAGTTTCAATAAAGAAACGAAACGTTGCAAATTTAACAATTGTTGTTTTATTGAGTGTCCAATTCCAGTGAACATTAAACATTATTAAAATATATTGGACGTGAACATTATGATTACATTTTTTAATTATACAGAGGAAAATTTGTTGAAGTACCTCGACGAAATTAGTAAAGACGCTAAAATAAGGCCAACATTTAAAAATTGGTTGTAAGTCAAGAGAAACTTTCAGTCAATACATGAAAGTCAATTTGTCTAACAAAATAGTGTTTTACTTTCAATTAGCTACCTTTTCTTCATTAGTTTTTTAGTGGTCAACTATAGGTGCAAAAGTGGTTATTTATTGGAGCGCAGTGGTCAACCTTAGGTGCATTCCCGTTTTTGGTATTGTTCACGAAATCTATAAAAAACTGAAATATTTGGATTCAAATAATTCATCAATATTGCAATGTTAATATACATTAAACAATTTTATATATACATATCTACGTTAAAAGTATATAATACCAGTTCAGAGCATTTCAAAGTTAAAATTTGTCCTTAACTGGTTTGGGACTGGTACACTCAATCTAGTACTTTTAAACTACACTAGATAGGAGACTTCATCGTACATAAAAAAAAATACTATAATTTTATTCGAATATTGACCCTTATTTCTCATTCTCTTTTTTAACATACCCCACCCAAGTTATTCTAAAATTTTGATGCACCCTTTATGTAACAATAAATATTTTTTTATATTTAAAAATTGAATTAATCCATAAATAAAGTCTAATTACAACAGTGTATACAAAATGTGTCCTAAAACTAATTTGTTTATAATTTTTACAAAAATAAAAATTATATAATATATAAAATGTAAAATATAATATATAATATATAAAACTATTTGGACACATTAATTTTGAAATATAAAATTTCAGCAATCTGCAAAAGATGATATAGAATCGACTAGTCGATTTTTAGTGGCCCACTTCAGAAAATTTGACTCATATACAATTTTAATTAATCAATAATGCGAATTAGTAAACATTCGAAAGTACACCTGAAAATATTTTTATCAAGCTTGCTAAAATTAGGCGTGCGGAAGATCACCATGATGACTAAGGAATAAAATATCTAACCTTTTTCAAACAAAAAATAGATCTAATTTATTCGACTTTTAATTTTTTGAATTGAAGAATAAAGTAATAATATAGGCAAATCCGATAAATACGAAGATGTGCGCATTCGAGCGAAAAGTGGCACATTTCCGAGCGAGGGAAGCAAATGAAGCGCGACGCGGAGCGGCGCGCTTCATTTTCCCGAGATCGGAATGTGCCACTTTGAGCTCGAATGTGCACACTCGGCTTTAAGCACAATTACAAAGCGTCTCGATTTAACGGGAAAAAACTTGCTCAAATTGTTAGTTATATGTTTACAAAAAACGCAACAAATATTAATACAAAATTAAATAATAAAATATTTACAATCCGCATAATCGCGAATCCGTATAACTCAGGTCCGGATAATTGAGGTTTTACTGTTTTCATAATTAGTGTAGCAAGATAAATTAATTGCGAAATGAAATAGGGTTATTTTTATTTCAAGTATTTAATTTACGCGCAATAGCATTAATTAACGTGTTACGTTTATGAATACTATTTGTTCGTTAATTTTAAAGTAGAATAAAATATGGCGAATTCCGGAGATTGAATGAAACTTGGCGCAGAATAGATTTGGCCCAATTCGATGTTAATGTTAATATTGACGGTGTAGAAGAAGCGGTAAATTTAATTAGAGAGTTGATTATGCGGCGACACAGATAGCGCAAATCAATTTGATTCCAATTAAAAAGTCGGTGTTCGTATGCAGAAGACGAAGAAATGTAGGGCGTTGTAATAGAACTGAAAATAAATAATAGCGATGAAATAACGGTGCGAAGTTTAAAAGCTGTCGCTGGGAAATAAGAAGCTTGCACATGATGAATGCAAAGATATGCAAAACAAACTTCTAAAACACCAACTATGTTGAAAGGTTTGTAAAGGTAGTTGATCCGGAGGTCGCAGGTGTCGATCGCGCTCACCAGTTATTGTGCATGTTAAGCGCAATTCCCACATTCCCGAAGCTCTCCCAGTCCTCTTCAACTAAACATTATCTTATATTAGGAAGCGACAAAATTAATTTGTATTCCAAATCGCAGCATATCTGTGCGATGCCTTCATTTTCTAAATAAGTTAATTATTCCTACACATTTCATTTAATTTCGACGATGTTATCGCTACAATATAATTAACTACGACTTCCTTCCTTCTCTTATTAAGTCCCGAACATTCATTTTTTCAATTCATACGACCCCATTATTATTCTCCAAACTTCGCTAAATACTTTATGAATTTATACAACTAACTAATCAGTTAATGAAGGTTTATGTATCTAATGCAGTGGTTTCCAAACTTTGTCAGTGCGCCTCCAAAAAAAAATCTAAATTTGGCCCTTTTCTATTGTACACCTATTGCCCGATTTACAGAATAAATAATTTCACGTGTAAATTAAAAATAAAGCCAAATGTGCATAAATTGCTCAATTACTTTTACAAATTAATTAATTTTTTTTACATAGAGTAATTGTAAATTGTTTTATTGTATCCTTTTATAAAAAACATACTATGATATAAAAAGTAGATATGAGTGATTCTGTTCTAGCTTTGTTTTTTGTAGCCGAATTTTTTTGTCATTTCAAAAGTAAGTTTTTTTTGGCCTTTTCATGCATATTCATCTTTTACATTGTATCAAAAATACGTGTTCACAAGAATTTTGCTACAACTTTAAAATAACAGACATAAAAATAAAATTTTAGAATAATTGATTGATTTATGCACATTTTACTTTTTTCGATTTACAGTTTTATGAGGACTCATCTTCATTTAGGGGTATTTTAGATGAACTACTTTTTCTGTGTAAAAAAATAAAAAGAATTTAATTTGTTGGCTATAAAATCAGTGACATGCAACGAATTGTCTTAAAAAATAACTCAAAATACAATTCCTTTATAGCAAACATGTACATATTTTTTAAATAGTACTATCATGTATAAAAAATTGTAGAATTTTTATTTTTGTACACCCTGTAAAAGCGAAATCGTGTAAAACAAGTAGCGTGTAAATCGAGGGACAACTGTAGAGTTTATTTACTTTCTAAATAATTTTATACACAAATTACAAGACTGTATTTAGGAATTAATTTCAATTTTTAATTTATTACACTAAATTTAATAAAAAATAAAAATACACAACTCCAATAAATACAAAGATGTGCACATTCGAGCGAAAAGTGGCACATTTCCGAGCGAGGGAAGCAAATGAAGCGCGACGCGGAGCGGCGCGCTTCATTTTCCCGAGATCGGAATGTGCCACTTTGAGCTCGAATGTGCATACTCGGTTTTAAACCTGATTCACAATAATTAAATTACTTCCTAAATAATTTTAATTAAAAATTAGAACGCTATGCCCAATATACAATTTAATCTCGGAAAAATGTCCAAATATGTCGTTTTATTGCAATACATTACTATTTTCTTTTGAAAACCAAAAATTAATTTAAACAAATTTAATAAATACGAGGATGTGCACATTGGAGCGAAAAGTGGCACATTTCCGAGCGAGGGAAGCAAATGAAGCGCGACGCGGAGCGGCGCGCTTCATTTTCCCGAGATCGGAATGTGCCACTTTGAGCTCGAATGTGCGCACTCGGTTTTATGCACAATTCACAATAATTAATTAATTTAAAACTTACTAGTTTTTGAACTTAAGGTACAGAACCAAATTTCTGGCAAAATTGTATATTTTAAATAGCTTTCATTCTTAAAAATTTTAATTTTCGTAAATTTCATAAAACAATGCAGCAGATTTTTAAATTGAAAAAAAAATGATTTTTATTAAACTTTTAATGCCCCCTTTTGGACTAGGCGCGCCCCCTAGTTTGAAAATCACAGATTTAGTGTGAAGCACGTGTTGCGATACTGTTCGATATCGGTAGGCCTGCTTTTAAATTATTAGCTGTATCACATTTAGGAATATTGTAGGAGTTATTTACGCCTGTTTGGAGTAAAATTTTACATTAACGAGATTATGTAATTCGATACAGGTATTTATTATTTAAAGTCAACTCAAATTGGGAAAATTGTTACCTTTACTAATTACAGTTGATTTTAGGATCTCATTTAGTTTTTTGTTGTTAAATAAATAAATTAAAACACGTAATTTTACTTAAAATTAAAACCACATTTGTACGATAATTGTTCCGATTGAACGAGTAGAATTAAAGCAATTACTTATGTAAATATTTTGATTTATTGGGATTGGTTCCTATTAAGCTTTTTACTTCATTCTCAAAAATTATAACTTGTTTCAATGGCAATTTAATTGCTGCAAAAATTAATATAAAAGCTACGTGTATCGGAATAAATTTATATCGAGTACAATTACCTTCAATTAAAAGAGAGTATTAATGATTTGATTACTATGAGAGTAATCCATGTTGGAAAACTCTAGCTGTTTGTTTAAATGTGGAAATACGCGTAATAATCAGCTTGGCTTTAAAAGTAGAATAAATAATAACAAGTAAAATAAATCAAAATCAAAAATAAATAAAATGGCTTGTGCCAAAAAATATTTTACTTATGTAATGCGTAAAACGTCCAGTGAATGACCGATGCCTTGCATCGAGAGCTATTTGGATATAAAAAATAGTAAACAAATTACCTATACACTTCTTTATTACTTTTATTTCTTGCACTTAAATGAAAAAACAGGCATACAAAATTGCATAAAAAAATATATCATGATTATAATGTTTTTTTATTGTTATAAACGTTATTTCTCGTAACGGTCATTCACTGAACACATCGGTCACAGACTGGCCGTTTTACTCTAGTTATAGTAATTTACAAACATAACACCATGGTTTTCTTTTAACTTTTAATTTATTCTCGTAGTAGATTTTAAAATAATAATAAAACCCAACAATATGTAAAAAAATAATGATTTTAATTTAATGCTAAATCAATCACACAAAAAATTAGATTCCAATGCTGTTTTAAGAAAGAAAAATTACGTAAATTCCAGTTAGAACATTTTAAGGATTATATGGATGAAGGAGGTAACTAACAAAAATCTGATAAATGTATAAAACTTCATTTTTAGTTAGATATTAATGGATTATAGAAATACTGTCACATAATAACCTTTATTCATACAAAAATTTAAATTTTAACAAATTTGATAGTTACCTCATTTATCCACAGGATCGTTAATACAATTTTTTGATAATTTTTGAGATAAAAAACTTTAAAGCCAACTTTGTTTTTTGAAATTTATTAATTAAATTCTATTTGTGTATAAGACGTTTTTGAATGTATAGAAAAGGCTCCATCTGCACTGTTCTCATGCAAACTGAGCGTACTTGTTTGTATGCTGCTACCATTCGTATGTATTAATACATATATGTATAATACAGTTTAAACTTTTTCTTTGTTGTATCAAGGTAATGCCTTCTTTTAAAATTTACTTAGGGAACTAAAATGATTAATTTTCTCCTGTAAAAATAATTGGGGTTAAGTTAGACCGTTTTAGGACATCGAAGTACTAAAAACAAACTCGGCCACCCAAGCGTTAAAAAGCGTATTATGAGGGGGATGCTTGGAATATCATTATTATTTTAATTAACACGACTTGGAAAGCAAATGAAAATATTATCGCTTTTATTTATTTTTTCTTTGGGACGACTATGGCAGAGAGAGCGTCTCACATATCAATTTAACTTTTATTTTATAAATAACATACGCACGTGTATGCGTACACATCCAGTCGTGAAATGTTTGTTGTTTTAATAAATTCGGAGGCCATTAACAAACGCAAGTTTCTCTCACACGGTGCTTAATTTAAGTTTTGGGTATTACGTTAATGACGTCGGGGACGTTTGTTGGGGAAAGAGCTTGAAAAATAGGGCAATACGGAATGCAAGACGACACATACGGTGATACAATTTAAAAATTAATTAAATTACATTAAATTTAATACAAAATAAAAATACACAACTGCAATAAATACAAAGATGTGCGCATTCGAGCGAAAAGTGGCACATTTCCGAGCGAGGGAAGAAAATGAAGCGCGACGCGGAGCGGCGCGCTTCATTTTCCCGAGATCGGAATGTGCCACTTTGAGCTCGAATGTGCACACTCGGTTTTAAGCATGATTGACAATAATTAAATTACTTTCGAAATAATTTTAATTAACAATTGAGTCAGATCACATCAAGTGGACCTCTCATTTACCATTTGATCATGGAAATTAAATTAATGCATTTTTTTATTAAGTAGTCACTACTAAAAATTAATCCCCAAAACAGTTTTCGAAATTTTCATTTTAACAACAATTTTTTTTAACAATGAAAATTTCGAGTACTTTTAATTAAAAAATCGTGAAAGATAAATTGTTGAAATTTTCAGGATTTATTGTTAAATGTCTATATTTTGTTAAAATGGCAAAAACTCAAAATTATTTATTTATTATCCTATTGTTTATGAATTTTTAAATAAACAAATGAAAATTTCAATGACTTCTTGGTCGAAAAATTAAAAGTTTTTTCACTGATTTTATGCGTTATACATTTAAGTTTAAGATGCAAAAAAATTTACTGCTCTCGATTATTTTAAACAATATAAATTTATGTATTACCGTGCGCCGGGCGCTGTTAGTGTAGCGTGCTGCCGAGTACCACTGAATTTATTCTAACTCCGGTCGGTCGGAACTACAAATAACAATAAAAATATTCATTATTCAATAAATTTTATTTTTTTTAAGTACATATATATGTAATACCCGACGAAATCTTTAAATTCACTAGCTCGATTAAATGTAATTAAAACTAGATTTTTAATGAAGTGTTTATGATTTTTTTTATTCAAAGGATTACAACATTTATTAACCCGGCCCATAATTGATCACTAGTAATATTATAAATATCCAATAAAATTATAATAACAATAGATTAATTAATTAAATGCAAATTTACTAATTGACAGCTCTTGTCTTTAATATTGCTCAATTATGTGCGTATGAACTCATTTAACAAATAAACTAAAATGACTAGTAAGATTCATTTGTTATTAAGGTGTATACGCGAGTAACAAATGAAGATTGTAACGGAGCGTTTTCTTTTAAGTAAAGATGGAGTTCTTCTTAGTAAATTAAAAAATTATAATTTATAAAATGACCAAGAAACAGTAAAAATAGATTATACAATTTTGTAAAATTTATAGTTAATTATTTGTTAGTTTTCTGTCTTAGTTAATTAATAAAAAATTACGTTATTTTATTGTTTACTAAATTATACTTAAAAAAAATAACATGTATTGAATAATGAATATTTTTTATTGTTATTTTTAGTTCCGACCGGCCGGAGTTAGATTAAATTCAGAGGTACTCGGCAGCACGCTACACTTACAGCGCGGGGTCATAAATAAATTTATATTGTTTAAATTAATCGCGAGCAGTAAAATTTGTTTTCTGCATCTTAAACTTAAATGTATAACGCATCAAATCAGTGAAAAAACTTTTTATTTTTCGACCAAGAAGTCATTGAAATTTTCATTTGTTTATTTAAAATGTAATAATCAATAAGATAGTAAATAAATAATTTTGAGTTTTTACCATTTTAACAAAACATAGACATTCAACAATAAATCCCGAAAATTTCATCAATTTATCTTCCACGGTTGATATGTAATCGATTTTTTAATTAAAAGTACTCGAAATTTTCATTGTTAAAATGAAAATTTCGAAAAACTGTTTTGATGATTAATTTTTAATAGTGACTACCTAATAAAAAAATGCATTAATTTAATTTTCATGATCAAGTGGTAAATGGGGGGTCCACTTGATGTGATCTGACTCAATTAGAACGTTTTGCCCAGTGCACAATTTAATCTCGGAAAAATGTGCACATATGTCGTTTTATTTCAATACATTACTATTTTGCTTTTAAAACCAAAAGTAATTTAAACGAATTTAATAAATACGAAGATGTGCGCATTCGAGCGAAAAGTGGCACATTTCCGAGCGAGGGAAGCAAATGAAGCGCGACGCGGAGCGGCGCGCTTCATTTTCCCGAGATCGGAATGTGCCACTTTGAGCTCGAATGTGCACACTCGGTTTTAAACATTATTGACAATAATTAGATTACTTCCTAAATAATTTTAATTAAAAATTAAAACGCTGCGCCCAGTATACAATTTAATCTCGGAAAAATGTCCAAATACGTCGTTTTATTGCAATACATTACTATTTTCTTTTGAAATTCAAAAATTAATGTAAAAAAATTCAATAAATACAAGGATGTGCGCATTCGAGCGAAAAGTGGCACATTTCCGAGCGAGGGAGGCAAATGAAGCGCGACGCGGAGCGGCGCGCTTCATTTTCCCGAGATCGGAATGTGCCACTTTGAGCTCGAATGTGCGCACTCGGTTTTAAGCACAATTCACAATAATTAATTTATTTAAAACTTACTAGTTTTTTAACTTAAGGTAGAAAACCAAATTTCTGGCAAAAATGTATATTTTAAATAGCTTTAATTCTTGAAAATTTTAATTTTTGTAAATTTCATAAAACAATGCAGCAGATGTTTAAATGGAAAAAAATTAGATTTTTTAAACTTTTAATGCCTCCTTTTGGACTAGGCGCGCCCCCTAGTTTGAAAATCACAATTTACTGTGAAGCACGTGTTGCGATACTGTTCTACATCGGTAGCCCTGCTTTTAAATTATTAGCTGTATCACATTTAGGAATATAGTAGGATTTTAGCCTGTTTGGCCATTAACAAACGCAAGTTTCTCTCACACGGTGCTTAATTTAAGTTTTGGGTATTACGTTAATGACTTCGGGGACGTTTTGTTGGCGAAAGAGGTTAAAAAATAGGGCAATACGGAATGCAAGACGACACATACGGCGATACAGTTTAAAAATTAATTAAATATCGATTTTCGTTTAAAGTTAACATAAAATGGACAGGAGAAAAGATACACCCCATACATATATGTACGTATATACAATGGTTCTCTTTATTTGTCAAAGAAAACGATACTGTCCACGTTATCAATTGGGATCGAGGGTTGACTTATTGAAGAGGGATATAAAGCTCTCGTACCTTCGTCGTTGATATGCCAACTCATCACAAAATAACTGTTAGCTTTAAAGCTTAACGCAAGCAGCTTTTTGTTATTTTACGATAGCCGCATTCATTCTCTGTCTCTGCGTTGTTAACAATTTATTTTTGATGTACGTTTTTCGTTCGATTGCCTCTAACTGCTCTTTTCTGTCAAAGACGCTTAAGTTGTTACTACGTCTCTTCCGATTTTTAAAAAAAACGCATTTAACTTTAAGCTTATCAGAAGACATCCTTATTCTCGAAGCCGGTGCTCGCAAACATCTAAACGGATACTGTTGCAGGATAAAAATAATAAGGCTATTTTTTATGTCAATAGCAGTCACTCGAGAAGCTCAATAATACGAAAAAGGTGATTGTTTGATGTAGGTATCAAGCAATCTGAATGAAAATATCGATGCCTCTCTTGTAAGACGATTGGCTATTGCAATTGAAAGGCCACTGGAGCGTCTACGAGTAAATGATGCTATCAGTCAAAGGAGTCCCTTCGTAAAGGACCGGAAAGGGATGAATCGCAGCAATCAATGAGTAATCATATCCTGCACGTTAATGCCGGAGCTTCTTTCTCGGAAACGCACTATATTTTTCTTTAGGTATACCAACGGTGCCATTTAATGGACCAAAGATATTAAATAACAACGACTTCTCTTCGAACGGCTCAGGATAATCCGATAGAAAATAAGAAAGTCTTTCGGTTTGCGACTAAAATTTTCAACTTTCGCTAGTTCGGCAGGAAAACGAAAAAACGTGCGTCTGTTTTATAAGAAACAAATCGACGGCACGAAAAGCGACCCAACAAAATAGATTTTACGACCATTATAATCGCCTTCTCCCTCGGCCCCATACGAAATAATTAGAATCGGCTTAATTTCAACACGTACTTATCGCTTATGTACTCAGTCGACTAACTAATTTCCTTTCTTCTGTAATTTTATTAATAATATGCATACAAAGTAATATTTATGAACCACCATTAGGATCGCGGTAACGCTGAAAGATAGAAGGTAGATTAAATTAAATGAGGTAAGATTTATTAGCAACAAGAGAATTACGGGTCACTTTATTTGCTCTAAAAATTTCAGCTTGATAAAAAGTACGTAGGATACCAATTTTTACTGAATTAAATACATCTGTTGCATTCCCCTTTAAAAAAACGAAACCCAAATAAAGGCGAAATTTAAATTATACGTTTGTTGCAAGAGTAACAATAACATCGTTCCATTATTAAAATTATACCAACGTCGTTTTTAATTAAACGCTCTTATCAAAAAGCTGATATTTTTACATCTTGTAAATGGGGCGCAAAATTGAGTTTTTGTTTGTTTTAAATTTTTGACTTTTAAATTATTTAATTTTCAGGACAGAAAAATATATTATTATTTAATTATTCGCATACGTTACGCTTTAAGGGCGTTTCCGCGGACTTTTCTACCCCGAGTCCCACCACGCGAATAAAATTAATCATGCAAATTATTTTGCTAATATTTATAACGCTAGTTGCAAATTTTAGTAGCACGGATAACGAGGTTGTTTAAATATTGTCTCGAATAAATCTTCCAGTATTTTCTGTTTAGTGCATGATTCTGTTTTTTTCTTCCTTTTCTAAGGAGAAATTATCAAGGACCACGAACGTTGGTAGTTATTTGTAGGGATAGTTTTAATAAAGTGGTTCTGCATAGGTTATACTTAGTAGGAAGTAAGACACTGCTGGTTACGATAAATTAACTCTTAATAGGTTTATTAACTTGTACGGCGTGCTCAATATATTTGGTGGCAAATGCAGTTTCTAAACGCTATCGCTAAGGCCCAGCATACACTTTATTCTGAACAAACGTTCTAAGTGACGTAATCTAAACTACGCCACCGCATGTTGGGGCTAACTATGCCGCCCCTTTAAACACTAACTTTGCAACAACATTATTCTTACTTATTTACCGAGGTACATTTTTACATTCTTCTTACCCGATATTAAATTAATAAAAATGAATATAAATTTGCCGTTGTCTAGTACAAATTAATACCATAAAGGGAAATTCTCTCCGTGCGTTTGGAGTAATTAACAGGAGCTTTACGTTAACATCATAATTATTTTGTGACAATACATCTGTCAGCAACATAAACTCTTCATATTAAGGTAATAATCTCCATTGAGAGATGCACCTTAATTGAATCCCTACAATTTCTAAAATGTTTTTTCACAATGTGCTTTTTTTAATTTCAACAAAAAATTTTTTAGAAACACTGAATAATTTAATTATCAAAATCAATAATTGTTACTATTACTTTTTACGTTACCTGCTATGTCTAAAATTGAGCATTTTTTTGTTTATGGTTTTAGAAGATTTACTGTTAAATTAATTGTATGACTTTTTGATGCTAACAATTTTGAAATATCGTGTATCAGATTATAAATCATAGGAAAGTAATAATAGGTAATCTAAATCGGTAATTTCGATAAAATATTTTCTATGATTATAATAGACGTATTTCATAGATTTAAACAGACGGAATACGTTATATAATGTATCGTCCAAATGGAATTAGAAGGTAGCACGTCAAGTTGGAGTATAAGGTGCATTAATCATAAATAATGTGACCATACCTTCCGTTTTGAACGGGTCTGTTCGGTTTTCAGCTCATCTGTCCCCCGTTGTCCCCAGGCAATCATTCGGGACGCCTTAATGTCCCGTTTTCAAAAAAATTGTCAATTGCGATCTAAATTTATTTGACTTTTGATTTTTTAAATTGAGGAATAGAAGATTAATATAGGTAAAATCAATAAATACGAAGATGTGCGCATTCGAGCGAAAAGTGGCACATTTCCGAACGAGGGAAGCAAATGAAGCGCGACGCGGAGCGGCGCGCTTCATTTTCCCAAGATCAAAATGTGCCACTTTGAGCTCGAATGTGCACACTCGGTTTTAAGCATGATTCACAATAATTTAAGCCAATAGATTGATCAAAAAATTAGTTAAATAATTTTAATCGTTCCCTCTCACTCACATTGAAGAGATTGCCATATCTTTTCGCTCCCTTCCACTCATTTGCTATGGTAAAACAAATGTCAAGCGTAAAAACGATTTTTACTAAATTACATTTAAATTTATGATTTGAAAGAGCGTAGGATAAAGTAGACAAATTCAATAAATACGAGGATGTGCGCATTCGAGCGAAAAGTGGCACATTTCCGAGCGAGGGAAGCAAATGAAGCGCGACGCGGAGCGGCGCGCTTCATTTTCCCGAGATCGGAATGTGCCACTTTGAGCTCGAATGCGCACACTCGGTTTTAAGCATGATTCACAATAATTTAAGCCAATAGATTGAACAAAAAATTCGTTAAATAATTTTAATCGTTCCCTCTCACTCACATTGAAGAGATTGCCATATCTTTTCGCTCTCTTCCACTCATTTGCTATGGTAAAACAAATGTCAAGCGTAAAAACGATTTTTACTAAATTAAATTAAAATTTATGATTTGAAAGAGCGTAGGATAAAGTAGACAAATTCAATAAATACGAGGATGTGCGCATTCGAGCGAAAAGTGGCACATTTCCGAGCGAGGGAAGCAAATGAAGCGCGACGCGGAGCGGCGCGCTTCATTTTCCGAGATCGGAATGTGCCACTTTGAGCTCGAATGCACACTGGTTTTAAGCATGATTCACAATAATTTAAGCCAATAGATTGAACAAAAAATTCGTTAAATAATTTTAATCGTTCCCTCTCACTCACATTGAAGAGATTGCCATATCTTTTCGCTCTCTTCCACTCATTTGCTATGGTAAAACAAATGTCAAGCGTAAAAACGATTTTTACTAAATTAAATTAAAATTTATGATTTGAAAGAGCGTAGGATAAAGTAGACAAATTCAATAAATACGAGGATGTGCGCATTCGAGCGAAAAGTGGCACATTTCCGAGCGAGGGAAGCAAATGAAGCGCGACGCGGAGCGGCGCGCTTCATTTTCCCGAGATCGGAATGTGCCACTTTGAGCTCGAATGTGCACACTCGGTTTTAAGCATGATTCACAATAATTTAAGCCAATAGATTGATCAAAAAATTAGTTAAATAATTTTAATCGTTCCTTCTCACTCACATTGAAGAGATTGCCATATCTTTTCGCTCTCTTCCACTCATTTGCTATGGTAAAACAAATGTCAAGCGTAAAAACGATTTTTACTAAATTAAATTAAAATTTATGATTTGAAAGAGCGTAGGATAAAGTAGACAAATTCAATAAATACGAGGATGTGCGCATTCGAGCGAAAAGTGGCACATTTCCGAGCGAGGGAAGCAAATGAAGCGCGACGCGGAGCGGCGCGCTTCATTTTCCCGAGATCGGAATGTGCCACTTTGAGCTCGAATGTGCACACTCGGTTTTAAGCACGATTAAAAAAAATTGGGCGCGTTAATCATATCTCAAATTCATTTATTTGGTTAATATATTTAAAAGTGCAACTCCTTTTATTAAGTATTATATAAAAATAGCAACCCCTAAAGCTGTCGTTTGTAAATATTTTTTTTGCTAAAATTAAACATAAACAACATACGGTTTGTTTCGGTTAAAGATGAAGCCCGCACATAAATAACGAAATATGTTGTTCGTGCTGGTCAAAAAAGATGTTCTTTATAAAATCGACTTCAACTTTACACGAAACCGACATTATTTAAATTTTGTCGTAAACGTCCGCTGTAATTTGCCATTACGAGCGATTTCAATATAAAATTTACATTATAGGCACGTAGTTTAATTAAATCCTATGGAAGCGTCTTTCGGAACAACGTATTCAAATGTATGGTTTAGCAAATATACCTCAAAGGGTGTGATACGTTTATCTGTTCCAAATGCTGCTTAAAATTACATACTGTTTTAGTAAACCTGTCAGTTCATCCGTATTTGAATTACACTTGACTTTTTACAATCTGAGTTGGGCCCAAATCATGCCGTTTAATAATATTAAAGGATCGCTCTTTTTTTATGAGGTGGTCTTTTCTTATTTGTTTATTTTGGTTAAATATGATGTTTTTGACACGGCGGTAGTCCCAAAATTATTGAAGATTTAAGGTTGTTTAAGTGCGTATTTATAAAAACGTATTGCTCTCGTTGAGAAAATTAAATTTCATTTTCAGGTAGAATATCATTCCTTCCACTGTAAAATGCAAGTTAAATATCTGATTGATTTCCTATCTTTTGACACATCGACTCTTATTGGATTTTTTATCAGTACTCCGATCTCAAAGCAAAAGGAGTTAAGTTTAATTGCATTTTCTTCTGAGGTAAAATTTTACGGAAAGCTAAATTATTTGATTTTTATACTTTATTTACTTTGCATATCAAATTTAACCCTCATCGTAGCAAATAACCTAAAGAGAATTTCACTTCTGGCGGTTTCTGTTTTAAGGTATGCGTTTGAATTAAAATGTTGAATTTTTATTTTATTTATACTACCTGAAAAAAATTACAAGTACTCTCAAACAATGCCTTTTTGTTTCGAATTATATTATTTAGACTATAATTAACTCTTTTTCTCGTTTTGCCGCCCTCGCAGATTCTTTGTGAAAAGTAATCGCATTAATAAAAGACTTCTGCATACTAAATGAATTACAATAAAGCAGCGAAACGGTGACAAATTGTTAAATAACGCACAAGGGAATAGTTTTTGAAGTTATACTTCTTTTGGCGCGTTGAGATTAACATTTTAGCAGGCGCACAGCTAACAAAAATTCGGCATACGTCTAAGAAAGCAATTAATTATTGTGAATCATGCTTAAAATGGAGTGTGCACATTCGAGCTCAAAGTGGCACATTCCGATCTCGGGAAAATGAAGCGCGCCGCTCCGCGTCGCGCTTCATTTGCTTCCCTCGCTCGGAAATGTGCCACTTTTCGATCGAATGCGCACATCCTCTTATTAATTAAATTTGTTTAAATTACTTTTTGGTTTTCAATAGAAAATAGTAATGTATTAATATAAAACGACATATGTGGATATTTTTTGGGAGATTAAATTGTATACTGGGCACAGCCTTCTAATTTTTAATTAAAATTATTTAGGAAGTAATTTAATTATTGTCAATCATGCTTAAAACCGAGTGTGCACATTCGAGCTCAAAGTGGCACATTCCGATCTCGGGAAAATGAAGCGCGCCGCTCCGCGTCGCGCTTCATTTGCTTCCCTCGCTCGGAAATGTGCCACTTTTCGCTCGAATGCGCACATCTTCTTATTTATTGAATTTAATTATATTACACGTGGTTACACAGTAAAAAAATTGCGGAGTGAATGCAGATTGGATGACTTTTAATTAGTTTAATCCCGCTCGGAGTGAAATTCACTCCAAACATTATTTTATATAAACAATTGAAAAAAACCACTCTGAATAAATTTTAGATATAAGGACCGTGCATAATACATTTGATTATTACAAAAATTGTTGTTATTATTATTAATAATAATATCATTATTATTTAGATTTATAATAATATAAATAAAAAAACAGAAAATGGCGTTCGGAAGTACTAATGGTGCTTTCATTTTTTAAATTATTTTTGTAAAAATATCTTTGGACGCCATCTATCAGGTAATTTTTTGATTAAATTGTTATATTATTATATTGTTCTGAATATATAATTTATTGACTTATTTACATATTATTTATTTATTACTTTCGTTAACCTTAACTACAGTCATGCAAATAATTTTATAATTATATTGTAAAGATTTAGAAGAAGATTTAGGTTATATGTTAAATTTAATCTATTGTGTTTAATGAATTATAATAATTTCTGTAAGTTAAATCGATATTCACTCCGAAATTGATGAGAAATCACTCCGCAATTAATCCGCTAAAAAAAACTCCAAGTTAACTCCGAGCGAGGAGTGATTTTTGTTTTTACTCCGAAACTCCGAGTGATGGGAGTGAAAATTCACTCCGGATTCACTCCCGATTTTTTACAGTGTATATCTAATTTTGTTATACCAAAGAAGTATAACTTCGAACGTGCGCCCACAAGTTTTTTTAAAATGATTTGTTAGAAGTTGACTTAAGATTTTTGAACAAGTGTTGTAACACATGCCAGGAGCGTGCCCAATAATGTTTAAATAAATTGAAATTTTTAGAAAAGTGTACCGCAGAAATGAAACGAGATAGGAATTTTTCTCATTCAATTTGGTATTACTTTTCAATTTTCCGTCTGCGGATTTTTTGCTATTTTATTCTGGATCACCTCGTATAACAATAAATGAAAAAAGACATATTTCGGAAATGATTGAACGCTTATCGATGCGATAGTGTTTAATTGGTAGCTTATTAAGCTAAACACGGCATGTAATTTAAGCAGAGCAAAACGCTTGTTTACACGTTGGTAACGAAATGCGGAAAATAGGGAATATTAACACAATCCTGTAACTAGTTTGCTTCCGATTTTCGGCCAATTGAACATGAATGGAATATTATATGGGTAGGAAATTAAATAACTTTACGCGACCTTTGACAAACAGGATCAGGTTTATCACAAAATTGAGATCGTCAGACGGAAGCGACTCGAAGGTGTGTGTGTGTGTGTGTGTGTGTATTCGAGTGCTGTATTGGCGCCGTAGAAAAACAATTATCCGGTAGTTTAAATAAATTTCCGCGTTGAAGGGAAATTCTCAAACGCAATCGATTCGAGCGGGCGGAGAGTATTAAAGATTCATTAAGCATTTTTGGCAATTTAATTTATTTCACGGTTTGTTTAATTTCAAAGGCTAATTTAAATTATTTGGGGGATATACATCATTTTAAATAAACATTGACATATGCTCTCAGTAAGGTTTTGCAATAAATTCTCGTTAAAATAAAGGTAGATTTACAACAGTAAGTTATTAATTATTGCATTTAGCGAATTGAGTTAATTAAAATAAAGCGAGGGAACATTTTTAAATTAAACGGATGTTGCTTTGTAGCTATTAATAAAGTTTAAGGAAATATACCTTTAATACACTTAGCACTTATAAATCTTAATGAACGTTTGATAATGTTCTAACAAGTGCAGAAAAGTTTGAAACAGAGAAGAGGGAAAGCTATAGAGCATAATGAAAGATTAAAAGTTTTAAAGGGCATTTTTTGAGAAAAGTTTATATACCTATGTGTTTGTTAAAGTTTTCGTGCTCGGCACTCATCTTATGCAGGGTTTAAATATTTATGCATTACGTACTTTTAACTGCATTAGGGTTGCAAGAAAGTGTGGCTCTGGAGAGAGAAACAACTGATAAAATATATTGTACACTTGGGAAATTAATATCAAGTGTCTTAATCCCAACCTTCTGTGTTGCAAACTGCTGCGTTATTTTTCACAGCCTGTGACCTAACATTATAACGGGCGAAGACGACGTCTTGTTAGACTCCGGGGCGTCGCGAGAACCGACGGACCGCCATTCCGTTAATTCATTTACATTATAATCCTCCGAATCATTATCGTAAACGACACGGTGTTTAGTTATCATTTCTGAAAACGTCTCTACATTTAAATAATTTACTCCCTTCGAAATTTTTGCCAATTAATACAAAAGTGTAGCGGCATTTAAAGTTAGCGGCGCGTTGCCTCCTAATAAAAACGAAATAAAAATGTAAGCGACGTGTTTCCTGCGAACAGAATGCGGTAACTGTTACATCCGAAGCTGTAAATCTGCTAAATGAAAACACTTCATAAATATCTTAACAAGCGTCTACATTTTATTTCTTTTGTATCGCGAACCACATATTTAATTACGTCCCTTTCTTATTTTTTCCTCGTCTCCTTTCGCCCGTTTTTTCATATTTTTATTACGGGGAAACGTTTACCCCTTATTATTTAATTTTTTCCGGCGAGATCGTAACAACCCTCCGAATGGTCAAGATTATCCTTAGTTTACATATCTCGGTACTCGTGGTAGGAAAATCGATAGAATATGATTACTCGGCGGTTTTTTAATGCGTTTCCAACCCATAAAATAAAAATCGCTAGATAGGGTGGCTTTATTTTTAGGGAAATCTGTAGCATAAAATCTATAAATTCGGCAGAACCTGGTGTTACGTCGTATCGTTTTTCAGCTTTTATGAGAACAGGGTTAAGTTTGGTGCCGCCGACAGAAAATGCCGGAAAGCCCCCGATGCATCGTACGTTGTCTATGAAAATGGAAATTGCGATATTTTTACACGCGCCCTGCCGCACGCGAAAAATAAGGCAATATTAACGTGGACATTGTAGTGCGCGAATAAATAAAATGAAATTCCTTTTAGCGGGTTATCACAATTAGCGCCGTCCGTGAGGACGGACCCCAATTTAAATATAAATTAAACACCGTTATGTGGTGATATCCGGAGCTTTGGCGCAAATATGATTATATTTTAGTAATCTGGTTAAACGAGTTCCAAAACCTATTATCGAACGCAATACTCTTGCCGATAAAGTGTAAAGTGTCTAATTTATACTTCGACCATCCTAATTTTCCCTTCACACGTACGGGTGTCCCTTTGTTTACTGCGCCACTTAAAAAATACAGTAAAATCTCTCGCGGCGACCACCTCTAAAAGAGGAAGCAAATCGAAGAATAGATGAGTAATATAGGCAAATCCAATAAATACGAAGATGTGCGCATTCGAGCGAAAAGTGGCACATTTCCGAGCGAGGGAGGCAAATGAAGCGCGACGCGGAGCGGCGCGCTTCATTTTCCCGAGATCGGAATGTGCCACTTTGAGCTCGAATGTGCACACTCGGTTTTATGCGTGATTGACAATAATTAAATTATTTCCTAAATAATTTTAATTAAAAATTAGAAGGCTGTGCCCAGTATACAATTTATTCTCGGAAAAATGTCCTTATATGTCGTTTTATTTCAATACATTACTATTTCCTTTCGAAAACCAAAAAGTAATTTAAATAAATTTAATAAATACAAGGATGTGCGCATTCGAGCGAAAAGTGGCACATTTCCGAGCGAGGGAAGCAAATGAAGCGCGACGCGGAGCGGCGCGCTTTATTTTCCCGAGATCGGAATGTGCCACTTTGAGCTCGAATGTGCACACTCGGTTTTAAGCCTGATTCACAATAATTAAATTACTTCCTAAATAATTTTAATTAAAAATTAGAAGGCTGTGCCCAGTATATAATTTAATCTCGGAAAAATGTCCTTATATGTCGTTTTATTTCAATACATTACTATTTTCTTTCGAAAACCAAAAAGTAATTTAAATAAATTTAATAAATACAAGGATGTGCGCATTCGAGCGAAAAGTGGCACATTTCCGAGCGAGGGAAGCAAATGAAGCGCGACGCGGAGCGGCGCGCTTTATTTTCCCGAGATCGGAATGTGCCACTTTGAGCTCGAATGTGCACACTCGGTTTTAAGCGTGATTGACAATTATTAAATTACTTCCTAAATAATTTTAATTAAAAATTAAAACGCTGTGCCCCGTATACAATTTAATCTCGGAAAAATGTCCACATACAATACTGTGAAGAATTAAATGGAAATTACAAATCCAGTTAGAAAAACGCTAATAAAAAAATAATTTAAAAATATAAAAAAAATATTGATGGGTTAACAATATTAAACATATTACACTAATAATTTAAACACATTAATTATCTATTATTGCCAAAATTAAATAAAAAGTTTAAGTGCTGCTTGAACAGATGTGAAAAAGTTTTTGGAAAAATTGTATAAAAATTAGTAAATAATTTTTAAAAATTTATCAAAATTTTACCTAATGCTTAGTGTGATATTTCTTATGTTTAATTACATCCCTTAATGGTTTTAACATGGATTTTTTCCAATTTTTTAGTAATAAAGTTAGATATTTTATTTCATTCTTTTTCTATAAATGTTTTAAGATTTACAGTGCCTGTTTGATTATTATATTTTCGAATTTTTTACCAAAATCAATTCAAAGATACTCGATGGGGTTAGGATTTGTACTCTGAGTGTATATGAGCAATTATATAACAACCCCATACCAATTTCCAGCTTTATGCGTTAGATCATTAATTTGGTAAAATTAAAAAAGTTTTAGGGCCGATGATTTACATAATTTTTTTCAAAATAGTCAGATAACCATATTTTTAAATATTTCGTTTATAAAAACTAAATTACCAACCCCATTGTAATTCAAAGACCCCACACCATAACGTTTCTTAGCGCTATGCTTAACTGTTAGGCTAATATTTTTTTAATTTAGGGCAGTATTTATTTTTTTTTTTATTTTTGCGTCGTATATCATTTTATATACATAAAACTTACTTTTGTCTATAAAAAAACTTTTTTCCAAAATTTGATATATTTATTTACATATTTTTTTAGCAAATTTAAGCCTCTTGTTTTTATATACTTTAGTTATGGGTGACTTGCTTCTTGCAACCCATGAATTATAATTATTAAAATTATTATTTTTTTTATTAACAAAGAATCTACTTCCTTGCCATTAAATTGTTTTAATTTTAAAGCAAAATCAGTGGTTGTTAATCTGTGAATTTTCCCTATTTCTTTAAGTGAGAATTTTTCGTCAGTTGTTGCTAATATCTTAGGGCCCCCACAACGTGGTTTATCTTCAATATTACCTTCTTTAAATTAATGACAACATATAAGCATATATTCTATTTTATTTTAATTAAAACATATCTGCTATTGAAAAAAGGGTTTTTCCTTTTTCTCTATATAAAATGACAAGAGATCTAGTATTAATGTCCGTATTAATCATTTTATTTTTTTTAACATAGTTTGAAAAAATATTTTTCGTCGCTTTAATTACAAAAACAATCTACCTTAGCCCAACAGCCCGTAGTGTATTTTTGAAATAATAATATTGCATTTTTATTGTAGCTTGCACATTTTTAACTAAATGGTTATTGTGAATTCCAAGAACTTTTTCACAGCCTCTTTCAATGTGTTTGTTTTTCAGATTTTGTTTGCGTCAACATTTTTAGTTACATTTTTTTATTCAAAATAAATAAATCGTGTAGACGAATATTTCATCTAACATACAATAAACAAATTTTACTACTATAAACACTTTATGTACTATTTCACTGATTTTATTGTTCTACGAAGCATTTTTAATTACTTTTTTACGGTTTTGTATGTCGTTTTATTTCAATACATTACTATTTTCTTTCGAAAACCAAAAAGTAATTTAAACAAATTTAATGAATACGAGGATGTGCGCATTCGAGCGAAAAGTGGCACATTTCCGAGCGAGGGAGGCAAATGAAGCGCGACGCGGAGCGGCGCGCTTCATTTTCCCGAGATCGGAATGTGCCACTTTGAGCTCGAATGTGCACACTCGATTTTAAGCGTAATTCACAATAATTAATTTAGTTCTTAAATAATACTCCATTTATAAAAAATTTGATTTAATAACAATATGATTCTGATATATAATAACTGCATTCAATCTAAATTTGCTTTGACTATTTTTGACTTTATTACCAAGACGACTAATTTAAGCCAAAACGAACGCGGGTCGTGTTAGAGAGATTTTACTGTATTTTCATAGATGCGCAGAGAAACGCAGACACCGTTCGTATATCTAACTTACATAACCGAAACGAATGCAAACATAAAACGTTTGTATACGGCACTAAATGTGGTTCAGCGTCGCGATGGCTCTCGACGTTGTTAAGGGTCCTTCCAGCGACGCTGCCACCCGTCGGCGTCTCGAAAGCCACGGCGCCTTGTAGATTAGCGGTATCTTTGCGTTCTTTAGCTAGGAAGCAAGGAAATAGCAGTCATGCAGACATTCACAGCCACTTGCGTATTAAAAACACCGCTTCATAAATATGCATGTTTTAATTGCCTACTAAAATTAAAGCAAGGATTAGCATTTTAGCGTCTTTTGAATTAAGCAATTATTGTGATTTATTTAACAAACTTATTTTAAATTACTTTAAATAAAAGCTGTTTAGGTGGCTTTCCTATGTATTATCTTGCATCTAACAAGCTCCCTTAATACGTACTTAATATCTTAACGCCTTCCACCCCTGTTTTATTTCTTTCTGCTCTTTTTTTTAAACTCGAACAATTTTAAACGCTGCACGCTTCTCGTCTATAAAATCGTAGAAACTTAATCTCGGCTCTTGGCAAACACCAGTATAGACCGATTCCGCCATTCAACTTCGGTAAATGTTTTTGCGGTTTAGAAAGGGTAATCATTCCGTAAATATTACTGCATATAAAATTCAGTTTGTCGTTGACACAAAGCTTTATTATGGTTGTTACAAAATTCCATCAAACACGGCCAGATTAAACATACTGTTTGCAAACAGTTGCAAATGGTATGAAATCGTATATGCCGTCGCGAATAAGTTTATGGAACAATCGTTAGGAAGGAATATTTTGAATGGATTTGAATTATTCAAAGGCATTCGAAATCTACTTTTATTGTTAAGCTCTTAATGTTCTACTTTCTCGACTTTGTTATTAATGCTTTTTTAGGTTGAATATGTTAAAGTTTATTCCGCTGCATAATTAGTTTCGGCCCCAGCCAATCGATTGTATATTTCAATATCTAACAACAAATTTTCATTAAAATGCATTTTTAAGCTCGCAAATGCTGTCAAAGTTTGAAAGTCAGTTGTAAACCAGGGTCTTAGAGATCAGATTAATTTTATATGTCATCACAGCTGATGTAAATAATTAAATATCTTCATTTCCTTAACCCTAATCCACTCAAATTCTATGGGACCCATTAATTTGCTCAAATGAAATGGTTAAAAGTATTTCGTTAATTTGCATACATCAAAATTATTGTTTTGATTTGTTAAATATTCTTGTTTTATTTTCTAAAGTGTTATTTTGAAAATATAAATTTTAATTAGGCTAGTTCGGAACTATTTGCGCACCGGTTTTATTGTAGTAAAATAAACTTGGTTTTTATAACTAAGTTAATCTGCAAAATAATTGGCGTATTATATTTAGATCTTGAATTTTAAAGGTGATGTTTCAGTAGTTTATTAAATTTCTCCGTTTAACTCGCCGTGATTTTAGGTTACACTATTTCCGCATCATATTTGCTGCATGTCTACTCCCATTTCATGCATGAAGTTGGTTTGGAAAGGTATAAAATAACATTTTAGCTCGTAATGTGGCATTAGTAATTTTTGAACTTACTTCAACTATGTTTATAATACCTTTTTTTTTATTAAATTCGATTTAGGGGTTTAATGACAATCGACTTGTTAATTTTCGTTTCTGTGAAAACTATTTAAAATAAACTAAATCAGATATACAGTCGAACCTCGATAAGCCGAATTTTTGATAGCTCGAACCTGTTTCCGTGGTACTTGCTTATTTCAACGATAATATTTTTATATCGATAACTCGAATTATTTTTAGTTTCCCTTCAACTTCGACTTATCGAGGTTCGACTGTATATGGTGTTTCCTGTATAAATACAGTCTTGTAATTAAAATTATTTGGAAATTAAAGTGATTATTGTGAATCATATTGTTATTAAATCAAATTTATTATAAATGAAGTAGTATAATTTAGGAACTAAATTAATTATTGTGAATCACGCTTAAAACCGAGTGTGCACGTTCGAGCTCAAAGTGGCACATTCCGATCTCGGGAAAATGAAGCGCGCCGCTCCGCGTCGCGCTTCATTTGCCTCCCTCGCTCGGAAATGTGCCACTTTTCGCTCGAATGCGCACATTTTCGTATTTGTTTAAATTACTTTTTGGTTTTCAAAAGAAAATAGTCTTGTATTGAAATAAAACGACATATGTGGACATTTTTCCGAAATTAAATTGTATACGGGGCACAGCGTTTTAAATTGTAATTAAAATTATTTAGGAAGTAATTTAATTATTGTCAATAATGTTTAAAACCGAGTGTGCACATTCGAGCTCAAAGTGGCACATTCCGATCTCGGGAAAATGAAGCGCGCCGCTCCGCGTCGCGCTTCATTTGCTTCCCTCGCTCGGAAATGTGCCACTTTTCGCTCGAACGCGCACATCCTTGTATTTATTGAATTTATTTATATTATTAGTGATGTTTTAAAACAATTCGTTGGATGACACTGATATTATAGCCAAAATTTTTATATACACGAAAAGTAATTTATCTAAAATACTATTAAACCCCGTTTTACAGTGAAAATCGGTTCTTCAGAGAACTGTAAATCAAAGAAAAATAAAACGTGCATAATTCGGCCATTTATTTCAACGTAAAATAGAAGTAGATAATGCATATACATTTTTACATCATAGATATGTACTATGTTATTGATGAAACGATGTACTAAAAGGTATTTTACCTAAAAAAATAATTTTTTAAATTAATTGACCGATTTATGCATATTTTGCTTTGTTTTTGATTTACACGGTTTTCCCCAAAACCTATCTACCGCGTAAATCGAGAAATAGATGTACAGTGAGAAAGCGCCAAGTTTAGATTTTTCTTCCAAGAGGGCGCAATAACATAGTTTGGTTATCACTTTTATTTACAGATTCAAATTGGAAGAAAAATTTAATATCAATATTTTCTTATAGTATAGAAAAAAAAACCCATTAAATTTTATATTAAGTCGCTACCTAACACAGAATTTAATTTTTTTTATTTAAGCCTTAATCCGCCCAATTTAAGCAACAATAACAAATACTTATTAAGGGTTTTTTTTAAATATAAATATTTTATATGCTCGTTGTGGTATTGCGCTATTAAAGGCTTTAGATATAAATAGGTAGAATTTTGAATAATTTCACTTTGATGTACCCACACAGCACGTACAACCAAACGTAGTATTTCAAACAAAGATGTTTCATCTTTATTTTATTAAATTGATAAATAAAAGAACAAACGAATAAAAAGAAAATTTAGCAATATGCACAAACAATACCGTATAATAATTCGGCACGAAGGTTTTTAAATGAATAACAATAAGTCTCGAAGTAATTAGATAGTAGTCTGTTATGAAAGGGGCTACGTTAAAATAAACAATAAATTTCAGGTTAATATCAAACAATTTTCTGGGTCCCTTCACAAAGGGAATCACAATTCCCGCAAGCTTGAATGGGAATTCATATCTTGGATTCTTAAGACACGAATTACCGATTTCGGTGGAAGATGTTCCGCTCAATATTAAACGAACCATGTGGCAGCAACATGATGGTATGTCTATTCATTTTGGAAACTATTTGATCAGAATTTGGCTCATCATTGGCTTAGGTTTCGATGACCATCGTCACAAACTCGCGCTTCCTTTAATTCCCTTTTTGAAACACGGAAAAGCGTTTTAAATTTTTTCGGGGTTCGTATTTCAACTGGGAACGTAATTATTTGTGAAATATCTACATACAATACGACACTTTAAGTCACGCAGCATTAAAGCTATACTACTTAACCGACAAACAAATTAAATGTGCTTTTCAGGAAGATATAATTATTATGAAATATTAAGTCAGACGACTTCGTAAAGCACTTTCGAATTACGACGACAGTGTTTCTGTATTTATGTTGAACAGTGTTAAGAGTGACGTTTAATAATTGAGAAATAATGAAACGTATCTCGAGATTTCGTATTATTCGAGTGCGACGTAAGGTATCAAAGGTCCCCGCGATATAATTTATTTGACACCTTAAATTATTATTTGACAGGTGTAAGTAATAATTAAGAATTAATATTTCGAATCGCATTATTCAAACAAAGATATCGCGCTTTCTATAAGGCCGTCTTTTGTATAATAAATTTTACTAAAACAAGGGAGTTTCAATTTAGACATTTTAATTATGATAAAATTGACATTTTTTCTTTGATGTACAAAAAATGGACAAATAACAACGAAATTAAAATATTTCGGGGATCACCAATAAAAAACGTAGACGAATTTTTTCGCTCAGCAAAAAATCTACATAAATATATAAAAGGACAACCCACATGCTTTCTTCTTTCTAAATCAATTATACTTTGTATTAAACATAAAATGTTGCATTTTAAGTAGTTTATTGCTTGGATTTATTTCGATTTAAGAGCATTAGTAATAAGCTACTTTCGAGTTGGAGAGATTAACTTCTTAAAATAGAGTAACATTTCAATTTGAAAAATTGAGTCTCTCAATCAACGCAATTTTGCTAAATTAAAAATGTAATTTTATGGGAAAACTTTCATTTAAAATTGCCGTATAACAATTTAAGTTATTACAGCTTTTATAAATAAAAAAGCAGTAAAACCAACAGGGGCGAAGTCCCCTTATTTTTAAGGTGGAACGAGATTTGAAATTAGTACCCTTAAGCTGCCCCCCGATGAGAGGTTGCATTTCTAACGATAAAACTACAATTGTTAAAACAATCTAAAAAAAAATTCTTCATACAAAGCCTGTCATTAAAATGGAAATGCGTCCCATTTCTTTTTCGTGTGCCATTGCGTCCATTTATAAGGTGTATGTTTTTTTTCTTGCGGTGGAAATAAAGACGATTATCGATATAGAATTAAAAGAAAGGAAAAAAGGTTTGCATTAAGATGGTTTGGAAGGAAGTTGATCGTATTTACTCGAATGATTAAGAAGGAAGTCCGGCAAAGATGTGGCGGTTTCTGCAACATGGACCAATACGCTACTAACTAGAAACTCGCGGACGCGGAAACGACCTTAATGATTTTCCCTTGAGACCCATAAGGTCTAACATTGCTCGAGAAACAACGGCATAACCTATTCACATTGTACACAATTACGAGAAGTGTAAGCAAAAACAAATTGCTACAAGACTTTTATAGAGATCTAAAAGAAAATTTTTAAAATTAGTTGGGTCGTTATGAAACTTACTTATGAATTTAACAAATGAGTACTAAAATTTTATTTTTAATTTACTCGCGGGATATAATTTATTCATTTCTAAGAGAATATTAAAACAACAAGTCGCCCTTACTGTAATAAAGCATTGCATCTCAATTAACGCCGGAAGTTGGGAGGCCCCTTTTTTGTGGCACATGAAGCGAACTTTAATTTGTTCAAAATGTTTGCTACGTTCATCAAAGAGCACTGGATATTATTGGTATTGTAATTTAACTGACAGGAATTTTAATCATTTTGCGAGAACATTATTAATTATTTTTAAATTTATGCGCTCTATCGTAATCGGAAATTGTTTTGTGTGCTTTTGAGAAATATCCAATATCCCTTTTCAAATAAAGCTGAAGAGCACGCGTTACATTTGCTTTAATAAAGTTTTTAGTTTTGCACTTCCTTTGAGGAATCCTTAATTTATTTTGACGGGCTATCAAAATAATTAATAACTTTATACCTGCGCTAATAAAAGAGTGTACGGAATGAACATTTATTATTAAACAATTTAATTTCTTTTTGTGTCTAAAATGATTTTTATCATTTGAAACTTTTATTTATTTATTTTATATATTAACCGCTAAATACCAATTATTTTAAATGGCTAATGAATAATTTGAGAAGTAGGATTTCGGCAACTTTTTTAAAAATATTAAAAAAAATATATGGTTCGATTTATAATTAACTACTCTTTATTTTTAAATATTAAAACATCATAGTAAATTATGTTTTATTATTAAAATAAGAGTGTCAATAACTAGGCTCAATTTTATAGGTATGTTACAGTTATTGACACTCAAATTTTAACCTATGTTATGTTTACGTATTTGTTTTTATAATATTTAATTTAAATATTTTAATTATTTTTGTGTTGAAAAAATTAACATTTCATTTATAATAAATGATACATTATAACAAATTATGTTTGATTATAATAAATTTAAATTT
This sequence comes from Sinopyrophorus schimmeli, assembly GCA_036325965.1. Taxonomy (NCBI): domain Eukaryota; kingdom Metazoa; phylum Arthropoda; class Insecta; order Coleoptera; family Elateridae; genus Sinopyrophorus; species Sinopyrophorus schimmeli. Next base: position 296,454 of record JARFIZ010000070.1, read on the forward strand.
GATAGTGTATAACCTAATAAATGACGAATAATTTTGACATATGGAGTGTCAGAAACTAGACAGATGCCAGTGTCAGAAACTACAGCAATAAAAAATTTAAGTGTCAGACACTGGGATTTAAACATTATTTTTTAAAACAATAATTTAAATTATTAATTTGCTTCAAATAATTATTTTACTCATATGACCTTTTCTAGAAATCGTGAACTTATATATAAAAAAAAAATTAATTATTTAAATTAAATTTTTTATAAGTTATTCTGTTACAACCTCAGCTGTCACTCCTAAAGTGTCAATAACTGGGTCTTTTACCTTAGGCAAATCCAATAAATACGAGAATGTGCGCATTCGAGCGAAAAGTGGCACATTTCCGAGCGAGGGAAGCAAATGAAGCGCGACGCGGAGCGGCGCGCTTCATTTTCCGAGATCGGAATGTGCCACTTTGAGCTCGAATGTGCACACTCGGTTTTAAGCACGATTACGAAGCGTCCCGTTTTAACAAGAAAAAACTTGGTCAAATTGTTAAGTATATGTTTACAAAAAATGCAACAAATGTTAATCACTAAATAAAACAGTCACACATTATCTTAAAATCAACAAAGCAAAAAAACACTGTTTAGTTCTAAATACAAAATAAAATAATAAAATATTTAGTAAGAAATACCGAGATTTAATTTTCGCAACGAGTCCGAACGCGGTTGACAATCCGGATAATCGCGAATCCGTATAATTGAGGTTTTACTGTACTAAATAAGTTTTTGTCTCAATAATTTGAAATACTTATTATATTTTCTTTTTGTCTTAACATAAAAAGTAAGGAATTTTCTATTCTATATAAGTTTTTTTAGTTGCTTTGTTGTAAAGCTATTTAACTACTTTAAATATTTGTAGATTTAAGTTGCGGTCACTTATTCATATCAAAAGCGCGCATTGGTTGAGTATTGGTGATTTTGCTCTATTTATAAGTTCGCGATATGCAGAAACGTCCAACAATAGGCAACCCAATCGATATGTAGTTCCATGCTTGGGAGAATATTAGAATAATTTAATCCGAATAATTTCTGTAACGTCAGTTGCAGAAAGTTGAGTTATTTTAAAGAAGCATATCGAGAATTAAATTATTTAGAAAAGCGTTTTCAAATATTTGCTCGAGGCTTTAGTCGTCGATTTTAATTAAGCAACATTAAAATGATTGTAAATGTCATAATTTTCGCCAAGTTCCCGTCTTCGTTGTCTTTGGGGTCGAGTTCTGTGTTTATGTGGGAGTGAGCTGAGCGTCGATGGAGTTACGGACCCTTCGGCTGAATAAATTGGAGGATTTTTTAATAAGTTAGTTAAAGGACGATAAAGCGATTTTTTAGATTTATCTAACCGAAAGTGTTTGAAAATGTATTAGAAAGCGACCGTAACTGTAACCGATAAAAAATTATAGTCGCGAATGTCCATATTTCTTTCAACGATGTCCGTAAGCCGGTCCGATAAATGCCGTTCGTCCCCTGACCTTATTCTTTATGACGGAGAATCCATTACGGGGGCATTCATCGCCTCCGTATCAAATTATATTTTGTAAGGGCAATTTATGGAGAGGCAATTACAATATGAGGACAATTACATCGTCCGCTTCGGGTCTATTGCTCCTTTTTTTGCACTATTCCATTTTATGCTCCAACATCTCCCTGTTTTCTTTTGTGCACACACTCACTTCCGTCGTATCGCATAGTAAATGTCTATAATATTTTAAAGAATCGTTTATTTTATTTTATATCCGCCTCCATTTATGTATTAAATACAATTACCCGTTTATTGGTATCCTACACATCTTGGCAAATTCCCCGGAGTTAGACTAACGCATAAATTTCCTTGCGAGAGGTTGGCATTTACGGCAAATTCTATTTAAAGTGTATTTTTATAATTCCGGGTTAAAACGGGAGTTGTTTACTTATTTTCGAGTCCCTTTTTCGACTACGGGTCTTTCCCTAAAAATCAGGTTGGAGTATTAGCGTTTATAAAAAAACTGATGTACGCGCCTTAGAAGTTATATTTCTAAATCAATATAAATAAATACAAAGATGTGCGCATTCGAGCGAAAAGTGGCACATTCAGGGCGCGGGAGGCAAATGAAGCGCGACGATGAGCGGCGTATGTATGTTTAATTTTTAAGTTTCACAATTGCATTTAAGATGCTAATGTGATTGTGTTTTTGACTAGTGAACACCGCAGTTAAATATCTAAGGTGGTTGTTGAAAAATTAATTGTTTTTGAAATTATTAGAAAAGCTCACAATTGAAAACACAGATGAGTGGGACAAATTATTTATTGCTCGAGAACGAATGCTCCTATTAAAATAAAGTTTTTTTTATATAAAATAGCACTAAATTTGAGTACATGGGCGTCTTAGTGATTTTTTATAACAGAATTATACAGCTTTTACAAGCCGACAGATTTTAATATTAAATCTAAAGCTATGTAAATCCGCCATCTAGTATCTGCAGGGCCCACATTACTCAAAATTGGTCCTAAGATGAAATTTTTATATGATTTATTTTAGTGAAAACCGCATTTAAATATTTTGATTGGTTTTTGAAAAATTAATATTTTTTTAAATTATAATAGAAGCTCACAGTTACAAATTTGATAAAATACGGATTGGTGTGACAAATTATTAATTTTTTAAGAATGGATGCTCCGATTAAGGTGCGGTTTTTTTTAATTAAAAGAGAATTGAATTTAAGCAAATAGTTATCTCGGCGATTTTTTGAAAAAAAATTATTACAGCTTTTACAAGTCCACATATTTCAAAATGAAATCTAAAGTGATGTAAATCCGCCATCCAATTTCTGCCTAGCCCACATTACTCAAAATTCGTTTTAAGATACAAATTTGTATGTATTTTAATTGGTAAAAACCGAATTTAAAGATTTTGATTCCTTTTTGAGAAATTAATATTTTTTGAAATTATTATAGAAGCTCACACTTTGACAATTGATAAAATACGGATTGATGTGACAAATTATTTATTTTTTGAGAATGAATGCTCCGATTTAGGTGCGGTTTTTTTTAATTAAAAGAAAATTGAATTTAAGCAAATAGGTGTCGCGGCGATTTTTCGAAAAAAATTATTACAATTTTCACAAGTCCACAAATTTCAAAATTAAATCTAAAGTTATGTAAATCCGCCATCCAGTTTCTGCACAGCCCACATTACTCAAAATTGGTTTTAAGATACTAATTTGTATATATTTTAATCTGGTAAAAACCGCATTTAAATATTTTAATTTGTTTTTGAGAAATTTATATTTTCTGAAATTATTATAAAAGCTCACAGTTTCAAATATGGTAAAATACGGATTGGTGCGACAAATTATTAATTTTTCGAGAACGGATGCTCCGATTGAGGTACATTTTTTTTAATTAAAAGAGAATTGAATTTAAACAAATAGGTGTCTCGGAGATTTTTTGAAAAAAAATTATTACAGCTTTTACAAATCCACAAATTTCAAAATTAAATCTAAAGCTATGTAAATCTGCCATCCAGTTTCTGTCATTCTGCCGACTAAAATTTAGTTTTATTGCGCCAAAAGAAGTATAACTGCAATAATAAACCAATTTTGTGTTTATTTTATTTCGAAAAGTCGGTGTCAAAAAGACAAAATAAAATTTCAGCATGACAGAAAGTGGGTGAAATATTTCAACAAACGTCAGGAAGTGTTTGTGAGTTTTTTCAACTGAATAATCTTTCCTAGAATAATGTGCATTACAAAGTGTATTAGACAGAGTTTTACGGTAATCCTGCGAGGCCCTGTTGGAAGACCACTGAATTCCGTTACACGTGCTCGTTGCTCTCGACTTTATATGCATGTTGTATTAAAATACATTGTTATGACAGCTCTGGGAGTATGCACCATATTTAACATCACAAGCTCATTTCATATGCAAAACTAGAAGCTAGACTCCTCATATAAGCAGAAGTACTACGACATTGTACACCTTTTTTCGGTGGCAGCCAGCTATTTTATTTTGCTATTAGACCGCATCGTTATGGTTACCGTTACTGTACGAAACGTAAACTATTATAACGTTCAATAAAAAAATAACTTCTTTTATGATAAGTACACGAAAACTACCCCTTTTTATAGCCATCTTCCGTTTTTAAACGTTCACATTTAATTGTTCCCGCGATAAGGAAAACCATTTTCCAATACATTTCTCATAACAAAATATCAAAATATATTTTCTATGTTTTACAATCAAAATGATTTCGAAAACCTTCTTTAGTTGGTTAGAGGACTTTAAATATGGAACCTTATATTGTACTTTTTATTACAAATATATGGAAAGGGTGTACTAACACACGATTATTTTATGTTAATCAAAATATTACTTCAAAAACAGAGGGGCAGGTTTTTTTAAAAAAATTAATTAGTTTAACTACGAAACGTATTGGTAATGGGTTCGACTTGAGCACCGCTATTTTCGTCCGCTTTATGTTTTTTTAAAAACAATGCCCGCTGCTCTTTTTGTTACAAAAATATAAACATCGAATTTGATTGCGCGAAGTTATGCTATGAGCTGTTTCTGTTGATTTTAAGCATCATTTAGGCGAAGTGGTTGAAAAAAGTTTTTTTCACTTATAATGTATATTTATTAGGGCGTTCCAAAAAATCTATATTTTTCTACACCCTCATATGAAAATATCGCGAAATATTTTGAAATAAAAATTGTGTCCAAATTTTCGCCCTTAATTCTAATTTTATAATAATGTTTCTTATGCTTTTTAATTGGGAAATTTTTAAGTTCGATAAGCGACTCCTTAAAATTGATATTAACCTTTACATTTAGCATTGAATTAATAGCTCCCCTGTCTATTAAAGGGTAGTTAAATTTTTTTAATTATTTTTTTGGTTTATTAGAAAGACCAAGCAATAACTTCTGTGCAAAATTTTTACCGAATTTGCGAATTTCAAAAATGGTATTTTTTAACTTAGGCAAAATTAACCTTTACAGTTAGGGTTAAATTAATAGCTCCCCTGTCTATTGAGGGGTAGTTAGATTTTTTTAACTTTTTTTCTGGTTTATTAGAAAGACCAAGCAATAACTTCTGTGCAAAATTTTTACCGAATTAGCGAATTTTAAAAATAGTATTTTATTAACTTAAGCAAAATTAACCTTTACAGTTAGGGTTGAATTAATAGCTCCCCTGTCTATTGAGGGGTAGTTAGATTTTTTTAACTATTTTTCTGGTTTATTAGAAAGACCAAGAAATAACGTCTGTGTAATATTTTTACCGAATTTCGAATTTCAAAAATGGTATTTTATTTAACTTAGGCAAAATTAACCTTTACAGTTAGGGTTGAATTAATAGCGCCCCTGTCTATTGAGGGGTAGTTAGATTTTTTTAACTATTTTTATGGTTTATTAAAAAAACCAAGCAATAACTTCTGTGCAAAATTTTTACCGAATTTGCGAATTTCAAAATGGTATTTTTTAACTTAGGCAAAATTAACCTTTACAGTTAGCATTGAATTAATGCCGCCCTGTCTATTGAGGGGGAGTTAGATTTTTTAACTATTTTTCTGGTTTATTAGAAAGACCAAGAATAACTTCTGTGCAAAATTTTTACCGAATTTGCGAATTTTAAAAATAGTATTTTATTAACTTAAGCAAAATTAACCTTTACAGTTAGGGTTGAATTAATAGCTCCCCTGTCTATTGAGGGGTAGTTAGATTTTTTTAACTATTTTTCTGGTTTATTAGAAAGACCAAGAAATAACGTCTGTGTAATATTTTTACCGAATTTCGAATTTCAAAAATGGTATTTTATTTAACTTAGGCAAAATTAACCTTTACAGTTAGGGTTGAATTAATAGCGCCCCTGTCTATTGAGGGGTAGTTAGATTTTTTTAACTATTTTTATGGTTTATTAAAAAAACCAAGCAATAACTTCTGTGCAAAATTTTTACCGAATTTGCGAATTTCAAAAATGGTATTTTTTTAACTTAGGCAAAATTAACCTTTACAGTTAGCATTGAATTAATGCCGCCCTTGTCTATTGAGGGGTAGGTAGATTTTTTTAACTATTTTTCTGGCGTATTAGAAAGACCAAGGAATAACTTCTGTGCAAAACTTTTACCGAATTTGCGAATTTCAAAAATGGTGTTTTTTTAACATAAACGAAATTAAGGTCAGAAATTTGGACAGAATTTTAATTTTGCAGTAGTCTGCAATATTTTCATGTGCGTGTAAAAAAGAATTGTTTTTTGAACCACCCTAATATTTATAGCAAAATAAATTACAGAACGTGTGCTGAAATACGAATAATTTTTTTACTGATGTTTATTTTCTGTAAATTTTCTTGAAGAACTTATATCTCGAAAAGTAAAAACTTATTGAGCTTTTATTATTTAATAACAGTCATTGTTGATTATTTCACTTTTAAAATAATGAAAATAAACATTTTAATGTTTCATTTTGGGGATATAAAAAAAGCTAACGAAAAAGGTTAATGTAGAAGAAACCATAAACGTAATTGTAAACAATGCTTTTATGCTGTTATATTAAGGTTGTAATTAAAGTGTATTCAAACATATAATTCACCCATTATAACGTATTGTTTATCTGCTATCGGCAGTAGTCAGGTGGTAACATCGTTACCTAATACTTTTTATTAAATTTGTTGCTACAATATTGGATATTTAATTAAAATCATTTTCGGGGTAATTAATATTTGACATCTGTATCGTTAGGAATTCAAGATTTAATAATAGATTCTATAACGGTGCGACTTTTATAGTCACATTAATTAATTTGTCGATGAGATCAACAACAAGGGACAAAACCCTAATTTTTCCGGTGATTGATGGTTTACCTTGTCTATTATATTTATCTTGCTGCTTTGTTTTAAACTGAAAAACAAAGATTTTAAAAGCGTTTAACGCGTTACCTGCTCGTTACTTAAACAAATAATCAGAGAGACCCAACATTTTATTTAAATACAATTTCTTTTACATTAGGAATAAAAACATTAAATAAATCAGGTATTATTTTAAATGAGTAGATGCTTTTGTAATTTACGAGCTTTCAAAATTTAAAAAAACAATTGTCTGAAACTCTTGGGCTCCAAATCTATCCATATTATTTTTAAACTATATATTTAATCAATTACATAACTACATAAATAAGATTGCTCATAAATTGGGCGTTCGGTACAATTTGTTATTTTTAAAGCACGGATTTCAATTTTAAATTAAATCCATTTGAAGATTAATAAACTGCACGTATCATTTATAATCAATTTTATTATAAACCATTAACATTGTCTTATGTAAAATGTCGCTGGTTTTTTTAATATTTTAAGTAATTAAAAAAAATATAGACATATTTTCCAAAATACACTACTGTTTTTAAATTATCTTTTAAAGGCAAGGTGAATTATTGTTTATAATGAGAAACATTAGAATAATTAAAAATTATTTTAAAACAATTATAAATTTAGAAATTAATTTTATAATAACTCTTAGGTTTTGGTTTACTTTATTTTTGGTACAGATTTATAAAGCAATCAATGTTATAAATATAGCTGGCTAAAGTTTAAATTATGCAAGGATAAACTAAACTTGATTCGAACAATATTTAAGCTTGTCTATTTAATAATTACGGCTAATTTCATGAGTGAAACCCAATTTACACGGTACTACAGAGAACTATCTAGTATTAGTTTCTGGTTACGTATTTATTAATATAATGTGTTAGATAGATTACTACAGCAATTACTCATTTTTTTACTTAATTCTCACATGCTTTAAATTATAATTTCTGTGGATTGTTAAATAATTATTTAACAAACGACAGAAGTGAAAAGTTTTAGCTAAATTAAATAATTATAATTAGGGCAAACTTAATAAAATATACACAGGTATACATTTAAAAATAATAAAGTTAGTTTATGAAAAAATATTGTTGTTTGAATTGTTTTACACCAAGCGGCTATGAATTTTAAACTAATTTTTGCTTGAAACATAAATAATATTAATCGCAACTTCAGAAAAAATCAAGCACCTCTTTTGGGACCGCTAGCAGGCTTTTAAATTTTTAATACAATGCTATTACACTCAATAGAACTAAATAATTAGAAATATGACCTGGCGTCTAAAGTTTTCAAGTGCAATTTATTGTAGTTTAGATTTTCAGTTTTTAGTTTTAATGAATAGATTTATATGGGCCTCTTCGGTAAAACTGCCATAGACTCGTTTGTCAAAAATTTGACTTGATTTATAGAAAGTTATTATTTATATTTCGGTCAATAAGGTTATTTAGAAACAATCAATTGTATTTTTATGTATAGTTTTGCTGAAATATAACTTGCTTTTAGGAATAGGTCGATTTGTTCAAAATCCCTTGAAAACTAAAATAAAACAGGTTTTATTCTTTATTTTAAATACCAAAGTTTAGCGACGGATCGCGAGCCGACGGTTTTAAGTTTTATAAAAGAGAAATTTCCAGTATTATATTCCGAATTTTTGCAGAAAAAGAGGGACGTTATATCCAATTAATTATCCTTTTTTATTCATATTCACAATTTGAAATAGATTATTGTTGAAATTAATAATTATACCTACATAAATTATTATAGAAAATGTTCTTGAAAACTGCAGTTGAAGACATTCATAATTTGGTTTTGAAAAAACTGGAACGTAACCGTTTGTAGTATTGTAAAAATTTAAAAATTGAAATGCGCATACACAGGAGCGCGTTTGGAACTGCACTGTCGCTATAAAAGACAAAATATGTTTTTTAATGTGTATTAATAAAATAAATTGGCCAAATTAGTTATTATAGTTTTTAAATTAAAATTTTTCTACATTTTCTATTTTATAAATACTCTTATATAACATATTTTGTCAATTGGATCGAGACTGTAGTCCCAAAGATTTTTTTTGTACATTTTTATATAAGATAAAATTACAAAGTCAACATAGTTAAATAAAAATTTTTTGCTCTGTAAAAATAATAGCAACAATTACAAAATTTCACCATAATTTTATGCGTGCCATGCCAGAAGTGTTCGTAATTAGGTAATAATAACAATTTAAAAGCTAGGAAATTTGACCGCCCATTAAAATAATTAGATTTATTATAAGTTAAGTTTTAAAGTTTTTTTTTTGGAAAAAGTTTAGAGCAGGGTACATGTTTCAATTAAAGCAATAGCGAAAAGGGAACCGACGCGAGTAATTTAATATTATTAAGTGAACATAAAGTAAAGTGGAGGTAGGTAAATAGTTATTATCCTTAAAATTAACTTGCGGTTTAATTGGCGCCCTTGTAATTCCGAAATGCGAGACGAAAATGTGCAGAAATGTAAGTAAGTAGTTTAGTTAACTCGACTGCTTATGCATAGCGACCACTCTCTTCTGTAAGCGTTCTAAGAAATATTTAAACGCAGGGCGGACTCGTTTAATTTATTTTCTTGCGGAACGCCCGAGTATGTGCAACTTCTTTAATTCTGCTATAATCCTTTTCATCTTTAGTTTTGCGAAAATACCGAAACTTTGTTTGCATAATGTTTGTGTAAAAGGGGAATAATTCGTTCGCGGTTTTATGTAGGTACATATCCCTTCTTTTTTTCTCTTCGAAAAATTATTACAAGTTTTCCATATAAATTGAGTAACTAATATGTAGGATAATCCGAATAAGTACGAGCTCATTTTCTCGAAACTCTAACTGGAAAGTTAAATAATCACATTTTCTTCATTTTTATTCGCCCGAGATTTTTGTTGTAGAACAGAATATGAGTTCTTGGGAGCTTTTACTTAAAATATAATAACTATGCTCTTCAACCGTAAAATTTATATAAGATGTAGAGAAAATCTGTTGAATATTTATGTTCTGTGTATAAAATAGTGAGGTGGATTTGTTAACGCTTTTCAATGTTTATCCTGATAGACATAATCCTAATCGGAAAAATGTCTTTAAAATTCCGCGGACGAACAATCGCTTTCTGTACTACTTATTCGGCGAAGCAAACTATAAAATTTTAGATAAATATAAGTACGATGACGTTGACATGTGATTTTCTGTATAACGCGATTTTGCGTTTCACGTTTTCGTTTACTTTGTTTTTGCCATTTTTCCTCAAAACATTCCCATATAATTTTTGCTCTTTGCTGGAATAAATAACGTCGTCATCTGAGGGCGAGATAGCGACCAAATTACACGCTGCATAAATAGGATAATTCGACAATTAACATATTAACGCACCGAAGAAAATTGTGCTTCCAAATGTCTAGACTCCGAAGTAACTTTTCCAAATAACTTAAGGGGTTGGCGGATAATTACGTTTAAAGTTCCTTACCAACTTATAACATTTTTTGTAACGTCAAAAAACCTTCCGACGTTATTGCGGTCTTTAAATTTATTTTATAGTTAACGCCATTATTTAAACAGACGTAAAAGAAAACGCTGGATGATTACGAGACGGCTGTGCTGCTTTTCCAAAGGGGTGAGTGTAGTTGAGAACAATAACAAATGCGTAGTACTAATTAATTCATATTGATGATATAGTTTGGGGAAGTTTGATATTTTGTAACACTAAACTTATTAACGGGCTGATTATCCTAACGCAGCTAATCTTATATTATGATTACATTAAATCTAGTTATGTATATTCCGGTGGCATACATAAAATATCTTTATCAATTCATCAAAAATTAAACGCTTTTCTTGTCGGAGGGGGAATGGAACATTCAACGCTTCGGAGTTCTCCACGAAGAAAAAAATCAAAGAAAATTATACTATTAAATTTTTATTATATAATAACTTTTAATAATGTTACATAAATTCTTAAAGCAGAGGCGTTTGTCGCGTAGGTTGGTGCTAATTAGTAGTGACAACCAAATTATGTCATCCAATTGTTATAAAATAATTGGATAACTTAATATGAACCCTCGGACAAGAGACAAATACCCTTAGGAAATATCCGCTTTTGCTCAAGTACGTGAATATTCTCCATATACAATTTAAAAACATTGAATTCGAGAAAAGTGAACTAATTCTATACAGTAGACCCTCGATAAGTTGAGTTATAGCGGCTTCGACTTATAATTTAAGCCCCAAGAAGAAATTCTGAGAGCACAACTAGGGTTTTAGAATTATTTAAAGTAAATTGATTATTGCTACTCGTGGTGAAAAGTGAAGGGAATAAGGGTTCTATAAGGGTTCTACTGTATTAGATTAAATGCAGTTATTATTTATCAGAATCATATTATTATTAAATTAAATTATTATAAATAAAGTAGTATTATTTAGGAAGTAAGTTAATTATTGTGAATCACGCTTAAAATCGAGTGTGCACATTCGAGCTCAAAGTGGCACATTCCGATCTCGGGAAAATAAAGCGCGCCGCTCCGCGTCGCGCTTTATTTGCCTCCCTCGCTCGGAAATGTGCCACTTTTCGCTCGAATGCGCACATCCTTGTATTTATTAAATTTGTTTAAATTACTTTTTGGTTTTCAAAAGAAAATATTAATGTATTGAAAGAAAACGACATACGTGGACATTTTTCAGAGATTAAATTGTATACTGAGCACAGCGTTCTAATTTTTAATTAAAATTATTTAGGAAGCAATTTAATTATTGTCAATCATGCTTAAAACCGAGTGTGCACATTCGAGCTCAAAGTGGCACATTCCGATCTCGGGAAAATGAAGCGCGCCGCTCCGCGTCGCGCTTCATTTGCCTCCCTCGCTCGGAAATGTGCCACTTTTCGCTCGAATGCGCACATTCTTGTATTTATTAAATTTGTTTAAATTACTTTTTGGTTTTCAAAAGAAAATATTAATGTATTGAAAGAAAACGACATATGTGGACATTTTTCAGAGATTAAATTGTATACTGGGCACGGCGTTCTAATTTTTAATTAAAATTATTTAGAAAATAAATAAATTTTTGTGATCATGCTTAAAACCCAGTGTGCCCATTCGAGCTCAAAGTGGCACATTCCGATCTCGGGAAAATAAAGCGCGCCGCTCCGCGTCGCGCTTTATTTGCTTCCCTCGCTCGGAAATGTGCCACTTTTCGCTCGAATGCGCACATCTTCGTATTTATTAAATTTGCCTATATTAATTCTACATCTTGGAAATGAAAAACTTACATTAAGATTTTCTATTCAGAAAAAACTGTGTTTATTTTTTTAAAAGCGCTAGAGCTTTTCTACTTATGGAGGTTCTACTGTATTGAGTTAATTAAGTTATAAACGTCTCTTATGCCACGTAAAGAGTCTATTAAGTCGCCGAAGAGTAGGAAAAATAGCAATCGGTAAGACACAGGTACACACATACAAATATCCGGTATTGAAATAATTTTGTGACGTTGTCGTGACACCCGCACTCTCATTATCGCGCCCCTTTTTAAACCTTGTATCGTTATAATATACTCCCTTGTTATTATATGAAGCATTTTATTTCGCACAATTAAATTGATGCGAACATTTATTTTAAGAATGATTAATTTTTCTAGCGTCTTAGGACGTGGCCATTACGAAGCATTATAATTAAAATAAAAACGTGCGTAGACGTCCGAACGAAGTAGAAGGATAGAATTGTATTTATTTTAAAAAAGAAGGGCGATTTAAGATGTTAAGGTTGAGTTGCAGTTTTTCATTTAAAAAATAAGAATAAAACAAGCATCCCGAACGGACGAGATATCAAAAAAAAATCCCCTTGTCCGTCTTCTCGACGGTAATAATACAAATAATAACGACAAATGACATAAGGGAAACAGTGGACCATATAAACAGATTATAGAAATGAAAGCAATATAATAAAACACGGACAAAGTAAAAAGTTGAGTTTGGAAGAAAGAAAACTACTCACATTAGAAAAGTGAGTTAGGAAAGGAAAAGTAATCAGTAGCACGTTGAGCAGATATATTGGCGCATTAGAACGGCAGATTTGTATTGATTCTTGCTCTATGGCTCTCATTTTGCAGTCAAAAACCTCTCGAGAATACAGATGGCTATTCGGTACATCCTTGGCTCGTGTTATTCGGCGATATCCTGCAGGTTAACCGGTAAAGGCGCTAATCGGCGTCCCTCTCGTCTCGGCCAAAGGTTCCTTTAATTTACCACCTAAAGAATTATAGACAACGACGGGAGTTCGGCCCTCTCTGTTAACAGGACGCCCGAGAACTCGATGCAAATATTCTACCCCGTTATTACTATGCATTAAAATGCCGCATAAATACTTGCGAGCGTCAAAGTGGCGATGGAGAACCGGCGTTATTTAACCCTGCGTCGGTTGGGTGGATTATTTGAACACCGACAGTAAGTAAGACGGGGTAAATATAACCCCGCCACTTTTGGTCGTTGTAAAAATAAAGAACGACGTGGTTTAGATTTTTTTTTCACTTTATTTTTAGTTCATCTGAGCTCGCTCGCTTTTAAGAAATATTAAACGTTTCTCGAACAATGCAGTTTTCTAAGCAAAAGCGTAAAATTGTTTCTTATCAAATCCGAGGTGCTCACTTTTTCTTTTCGAACACAAACAAATACAGGAAAATCTTTCCTGGCGACCGTTTCTATAACGAGACCATCTCTAAAAGCGGGCAATATGTTTCGGGAACAGAAATATCGTAATTTAATTGTTTTTATAAATTTCTCTCTAAGGTGACCACTCTCTAATCCGACCGCGACCGTTAATGTAGTTTTTTTGAGAAAAATAAACGCCACAATTCTTTCCGAATAAAAAATCTGAAATCTGATGTGCCCAGTATACAATTTAATCTCAGGAAAATGTCCATATTTTCCAAACGTTTCCAAACTGTCAGTGCGCCTCCCTTAAAAAAATCTAAATTTGGGCCATCTCTATTGTAAACCTATTGCCCGATTTACAGAATGAATAACTTCACGTGTAAATTAAAAATAAAGCCAAATGTGCATAAATTGCTCAGTTACTTTTAGAAATTAATTAATTTTTTTTTACATAGAGTAGTTGTAAATTGTTTTAGTGTATCCTTTTATAAAAAGCATACTATGATATAAAAAGTAGATATGAGTGATTTTGTTCTAGCTTTGTTTTTTGTGGCCGAATTTTTTTGTCATTTCAAAAGTAAGTTTTTTTTGGCCTTTTCATGCATATTCATCTTTTACATTGTATCAAAAATACGTGTTCACAAGTATTTTGCTACAACTTTAAAATAACAGACATAAAAATAAAATTTTAAAATAATTGATTGATTTATGCACATTTTACTTTTTTCGATTTACAGTTTTATGAGGACTCATCTTCATTTAGGGGTATTTTAGATGAACTACTTTTTCTGTGTATAAAAATAAAAAGAATTTTATTTTTTGGCTATAAAATCAGTGACATCCAACGAATTGTCTTAAAAAATAACTCAAAATTCAATTCCTTTATAGAAAACATGTACATATACTTTAAATAGTTATCATTTATAAAAAAAATTGTAGAATTTTTATTTTTGTACACCCTGTAAAAGCGAAATCGTGTAAAACAAGTAGCGTGTAAATCGAGAGACAACTGTAGTGTTTATTTACTTTCTAAATAATTTTAAGTACAAATTACAAGAATGTATTTAGGAGTTAATTTCAATTTTTAATTTATTACACTAAATTTAATAAAAAATAAAAATACACAACTCCAATAAATACAAAGATGTGCACATTCGAGCGAAAAGTGGCACATTTCCGAGCGAGGGAAGCAAATGAAGCGCGACGCGGGCGGCGCGCTTCATTTCCGAGATCGGAATGTGCCACTTGAGCTCGAATGCACACTCGTTTTAAACATTATTGACAATAATTAAATTACTTCGTAAATAATTTTAATTAAAAAGTAGAACGCTATGCCCAGTATACAATTTAATCTCGGAAAAATGTCCAAATATGTCGTTTTATTGCAATGCATTACTATTTTCTTTTGAAAACCAAAAAGTAATTTAAACAAATTTAATAAATACGAGGATGTGCGCATTCGAGCGAAAAGTGGCACATTTCCGAGCGAGGGAGGCAAATGAAGCGCGACGCGGAGCGGCGAGCTTCATTTTCCCGAGATCGGAATGTGCCACTTTGAGCTCGAATGTGCACACTCGATTTTAAGCGTAATTCACAATAATTAACTTCCTAAATAATACTACTTTATTTATAATAACCTTAATTTAATAATAATATGATTCTGATAAATAATAACTGCATTTAAACTAATACAGTAGAACCTCCATAAGTCGAAAACCTCTACAACTCTTATTCCCTTCCCTTCAAGCCACAACACCTCTGTATCTCAAAATCTGAACCCTCGATAAGTAAAAAAAAATGTTTTGACTTCCGTATCTCGAACATATCAATGTTTGATTCTTCTACCCCTACAACACAGAAAATTTGATCAAAGAAAAGATTGCCGATTTTTATCGTTGACGTCAACACGTATTTACCAGGTGTCCTTTGTTTCATATCGGGTATTTATTATTATTGCCGTGTCCTTTGTTGGAGCACTACCGAAGCAGTTCTTAAATTATAAGTCGAAACCTTTATAACTCGAATTTTTTTTGCGTCTCCCTTGAGATTCGACTTATCAAGCTTTTACTGTATGTTATACGTTATTACATTTACATCGACAATCTTTGTCCTTCTCTCCAAGACGACCAATTTGAGCAAGAACCGACACTGGTCGCGTTAGAGAGGTTTTACTGTATGCATCTAAGAAAATAAATAAAGGCTCGATGTGAGCCGCTCTATACATATTTATATGTAATTTCGAAGATGATATGCGAATAAGGGAAACATGTAAGGGCGAAACCTGTAGCCGGTATTTAAGAGGCAACGAGCTGTAATCCCCTGGAATCGGTTCAAACGCTACACATGTACGAAAACATAAAGTTTAATTTGTCGTGTCCCCTGCTTTGTTGCGCCTCGAGTCTGAGATTGCCTTGTTTAGTTCCCGCTGTGCAAAAATCACAGATATATCTCATGGGAATCAACCGCGGCAAAATACATCGCCCCGAACGACTTGTTGCCATTTTCTTTTCTTATGTTTTGTCAATGCGAGATGGTACGTTGCGGAAAACTACCTCCACGCACGAGCATTCATACATATCCATAACGTAACGCGTTATCTATGAATGTTATTTTTAAAAGGCGGAAAATTAAATTTTAAATAGTATTTTTACGAGTGGAAGAAGTGGAATTTCAAGCCAACTTGGAACGTTACGCTTTCATATTAAATCGTTCCATAAGCATAAGCCTTATACGTTCTACGTTTTTAGCAATTTAGAGAAAACTTTAGTCAACTTTTCTATATGCCCGCTGTATTGTAAATTCGCATTTTATAAAAAGCACTTGCTACAAAACGTGACCCCGCGTCCCATATGAACGAACGTCTGTACGAAAAGGTTACCACCCTCTGTTCCTGTTGCAGGTGCTTCGGACATTTCTCGGTCCTCATATTGTTTCGATCGTTCGTATTGCAACAACACTCTTTTCGATCCATCTCTCCTTCGGCCATTAAAAAATCATTTTTTCTGCGGGCGGCCAACGGCCTCTAAAGACGTGCCCTAATTAAACCGATATTAAAACATCCCCCCGAAATATTAAATTTCCAAATTTGATTACAATTACCAAACACTATTTGCGTCTAATTGTACTCAACTTTAGAGTAATTTGGCCTTAACTCACAATAATTTCTAACTTCTCATTCCATTTTCTGGCTAATAGGTATAAAATTTACATTTTGTTCCTCACGTCTAACCAAATCTACCCTCATACATAATAACTGCTTAAATATTTATGACCCCTGGCATCTCCTTTGCTTTGGTTAACATCAAATTGTCATTTCCTAAACACGTTAAGACGCGGCTACCTACAACTCCTTTTTCCATAATAAAATATAATGGACAGTTTCTCTTGATTTTTCTGTCACTCGAACCGTTCATTTTGTATCGAACGCCTTGGGGTAGCCGAGCCAAAGAGTTATTCGACATAAGAAACTCAAATAAATAAATAAAACCTGGTTTCGATGTGGACAGATATCTGAATAATAAATGTCACAATAAGCATTGCTGTATTATTGGTAAACCTCGTGAGTGATCGACCTACGATACAACGTTATAAAAGATGTAAGATATTACACTATTAGATTGCTTTTAAAGGTCTTCCAAAAATCATATAAAAATAAATCGAAAACTGACGCAAAAACGAACACGCTTTTTGAAAATACAGAAGACCTCGCGTGGCGAACATTTCTATAACGAACAGATATATTGTGGAATGGTCAAAGCGTAAAAAGGTCATGGTGCATTGTTTGGGTGTACAGTCATAATAAAAAAAAAATTGAAGTTGAAAGAATTTTGAAAAGTAGGTTAGAGTGGTCGCCTTATCGAAATAGAGTTAAACGAAGTCTTACTGTATATATAATTTATAAAAATGTATATGGGTGATTCTGTTCTGTTACTTTTTTGATTAAAATTTTTTGAATTCTATAACTAAACTTTTTTGGATTTTTTATGCATATTATTACTCTATTTGATAGTAAAAATAAAAGTGCGAGAGGATTTTGGTACAACTTTAAAATATCGAGAATGAGAATTATATTTTATAATTTCCATGGCACGGTACTGACATAAAATAAACTTGGTAGACATTCTTCAGAAAAATTATTAAATTCATTTATAAATTGTATTATAACATTTTAAAACTCTTTTTTATTGATTATTTAACATTTCAATAATCCATAGTAGCTTATGTATAACAAACAATACATTGTAATTTATATAAAACATTAATCAACTCAAATCTAACACATTTCACAAAAATTAACTTAACTAAAATTGTTTATTGGTTTTCATTACAGCATTTTTAATTCTTAAACTTCTGCGCCAATACTCAATATTATTTATTAACAATTAAATCTATTTTTAATATTTTTTGACACGGTACTGACCGCCAAGGTAGTAACATTTTAAATTAAAATAGCAACTATTACCCTATAATTTAGGCTAGTAATAAGTACAGAAATTCATTATTTATGATGAAAAAAATTAATCGTTAATTAAGTTTACCAATACCACGGTAATGATAAGTAAATTTATGATATCATCTTTTAAAAATTGAGTTTTAAAATGACACAAACTTGCTTGCGAATTTCACTTGCGTGATGTTTGTAAACATAACTCAGTTAACGTACCTTCAATATGGCTTATTAGTTTGTTTCATTAATTTCGAGGTAAATGGCGCACGAGTCATACACATTCAAATTTAAAAATTTGCTTAAATTTGAGGACAAAAGTTAATAAGCCGGAATTCAATCTTCAATTGATGTATTAAATAAAATTTATTAATTTCTTTTAAGTTTGATTATATACATTAAGATTTATCAGTTAATTAGTTTGAATTATGTATTGCAACAAAAAAAATAACCGATTTATAGCTAAATTTTAAAAAAGGACATGACACGGTACTGACATTTAAGTGAGATATTGCAAGTTTTCTTTGGACTGCAACGTATTATACAAGAAACGTGATGAAATATGTTCATGATGATCGTATTGATACAAAAATTTTATTAATACATTTATAATGTATGACCAGTGAGAGCAAACAGTCTAGGACACAAAAAATCACAGTTAGAATGGAATCACCCATATGCAGTATCTACTATTACTCTATATTGAAATAAATGACTTAATTATGCAAATTTTGCTTTTTTTAATTTCCAAATTTTTGAGACACTATAAAACATGCTTTAGGGGTTTGAATTAGTTTTTGTTTGAATGAAAATAGAAAGAATGTTTTTATTTGGCTATAATATAAGTCATCCAACAAAATTGTTTTAAAAAATAATTAAAAATACACAACTTTGTATAGCAAAAATATATATATTAGATAATTTTCATTTTTGAAAAGTTCAATAAATACGAAGATGTGCGCATTTGAGCGAAAAGTGGCACATTTCCGAGCGAGGGAAGCAAATGAAGCGCGACGCGGAGCGGCGCGCTTCATTTTCCCGAGATCGGAATGTGCCACTTTGAGCTCGAATGTGCACACTCGGCTTTAAGCATGATTGTCAATAATTAAATTGCTTCCTAAATAATTTTAATTAAAAATTAAAACGCTGTGCCCAGTATACAATTTAATCTCGCAAAAATGTCGTTTTACTTCAATACATTACTATTTTCTTTTAAAAATCCAAAAAGTAATTTAAACAAATTTAATAAATACGAAGATGTGCGCATTCGAGCGAAAAGTGGCACATTTCCGAGCGAGGGAAGCAAATGAAGCGCGACGCGGAGCGGCGCGCTTCATTTTCCCGAGATCGGAATGTGCCACTTTGAGCTCGAATGTGCACACTCGATTTTAAGCGTAATAATATGATTTTGATAAATAATATCTTCATTTAATTTAATATAG
Source organism: Sinopyrophorus schimmeli (assembly GCA_036325965.1). Classification (NCBI taxonomy): domain Eukaryota; kingdom Metazoa; phylum Arthropoda; class Insecta; order Coleoptera; family Elateridae; genus Sinopyrophorus; species Sinopyrophorus schimmeli. The sequence goes on from JARFIZ010000070.1 coordinate 315,862, forward strand.
TTTTGGTTATTACATTTGAATTGACCACGATCACCTCTTCAAAAGTCACTGGTCGTGTTAGAGAGGTTTTACTGTATATACCTACGTCCATCTTACAATGGCCACTTTTTCTACTTTTTCTCTCTTCTATATGAACTCGGGAAAAACTAATTTAAATTTTGCGAAAGTTTTCAAAAGAATGTTATTCCCCCAATAAATATAAAAATTAATAGGCGATGTTAAAGCGGGATATTAAATAATCGATAACACGTTAATTAAGTTTTTTGAGAAGGTGGAAGTTTAGTTACGATTTGAAATATTTTAGCGACCTTAAACTCAAAACAGTTGGTATTGAATGGTATTAGAAAGTTGGGGCGCACTTCCGAAGAAAGATGTATTACTGTGCCGTAATGCTACCCTAATCCCCAGCCGGGATGGGCTCAAATAAATAATGTTTAAACGCAAAGGAATGGGTGCAAAGTTATTATGACAAGCGGTGCGTGCCTGCCTTGCAGGGACAGAGCAAAGGTCGTACAAACGTGCCTGAGTTTTCCAGTACAGTCGCACATGCGAGTGCGAAATACCATCCTGTCTCTCTTCCCTATCTGTTATTTTATTTTAAATTAAATTAAATTAACGCGGCCATTCTCCAATTATACGTGTTACTCGTTGTCGAATTATCTGTTTTCCGATTACCGCTATTTTAAGCTCACTTATTCTACTTATTATGGAAATTAAACTTCATCGATATTTCCACAAAATTAATACGAATTACCTTCTCGTTTTTGTTAAAAGTACAATGCTACATCTTCTTTCCTCCCTTTTATTTATGGTACAAAAGAAATGCCTAATTCTTTTATTCAACTTTTATGCAGCTAAAAAAAGAGCTTCTAAAAAGCTGCAATTCGTCTCATTATATTTTCATCAAGCTTACCTTTTGTACATCTTCTAAACTTACTTCTCTTAGATTTAATTTGTTAACTTACGCAAAATGCTTGTACTCGGTCTAGTCGACACTTCTTTTATTATTAATTAAAGTAGCTAGTTGTGTTTTAAAAAAAATTAAAAGAACGGGACCCCAAATCGTTTTCAATTTCATAATTCGCTTATAAATTAAACAAAGTTGACTTTTAAAGTTTTTATTTACGTCGAATAATAAAATCGGACTCGTTTATTTTGCAGCAATAGTAAATGTAAATTTATTAAAATATACAACCCGAAGTAACAGATACTTTGTATTTAAACTGGTCTTAATGTAAGAATTGGTTTAGAATTTCGAGAGGGGATTCTTAACTAACAATTTATTTCTTAATTAACTGATGTTCGAATACAAATACGTAACACAGAGGCGTAGTTATCAAATGGTCTTTGCGAAATTACCTAATTTATATTTTTCTTTAAATAAATTCTTTCTTCTATTTTCTCTTGTTGGAAATATAATTTAAATTTTCTCGTTATTATTAGCGCTGTCTGAAAATAATACAAAATGTCTAAAAATATCCGAAATAACCAAATTAAACGGAGCAGGATCTCGATAAGTTTTTGCTTTCATTTTCTTAAAAAAAAAAAAATTAGAGAATTTGCAATTTTTTAATATTTTATGTAAATTTTGATATTTATTGTAAAAATAGTTTGCTTGAGGATCAAGTGTTACAAACTAAAATAATCAGGGATGCTTTTGGGTTTTAAATACATATTTAAAAAACCGCAAGAAGACTTATGTACGCGTTTTAGAGGTTATACTTTTTTAGCATAACTAAATTAAATAGAAATAAGTGTTATGTTTTGTATTTTGCATTTGTGTATAGCTAATAAACCATTGGTTCTCAAACTATAGGTTACTGCAGTGTTTCCCAACGTGGGTTCCACACCCCACATGGGGGCAATTTAAATGTTTAGGGGGGCGATATGTTCAAGGGGACATTTTGAAAACGTACTTGATTTTTAATTATTTGTCTATTATATTGTTTGTTTATTTTTAAATAATTTCCTAGTGTTTTCTTCCTAAAACTTAAATCTGGGGTTTTGAACAAGTTCTAATTAGTCTTCATTTATGGATTAAATCAATTGTTAAATATAAAAAAATATTTATATGTTAAAAAAAGTTTGGGAAACACTGGGTTACCGCGTTTCGCCACTGTACACCTATTACCCGATTTACACGATAGATATGTGGTTCCCAAAATCGGAAATGTGCCAAGAATAAGTAGACAAATTCAATAAATACGATGATGTGCGCATTCGAGCGAAAAGTGGCACATTTCCGAGCGAGGGAAGCAAATGAAGCGCGACGCGGAGCGGCGCGCTTCATTTTCCCGAGATCGGAATGTGCCACTTTGAGCTCGAATGTGCACACTCGGTTTTAAGCATGATTCACAATAATTTAGGCCAATAAATTAGACGAAAAATTAGTTAGATAATTTTTATCGGTTTCTCTCACTTGCACCGACGAGATTATCGTATTTTTTTGCTCCCTTCTACTAATTGCTATGGTAAATACGGTTTTCGAACATATAATCGATATTTACTACACTCAATTTAGATTTATAATTTGAAAGGGTCAATAATAAGTTGACAAATTCAATAAATACGATGATGTCCACATTCGAGCGAAAAGTGGCACATTCCCGAGATCGGAATGTGCCACTTTGAGCTCGAATGTGCGCACTCGGTTTTAAGCATGATTCACAATAATTTAGGCCAATAAATTAGACGAAAAATTAGTTAAATAATTGTAAAATAAATCTCAAGGTGAGGGAGATGTAAAGAAAATCTAGTTCTTTAATTTTTAATTTAGATTGGGTTGGCTATTATTGGGGAAATGATTATTAAAGAAAGAAAAGAAATTGACAAGATGTGAATAAACTTTAAATGTAGTTTTATAAGACTATAAGATTTTGAAGTTAATTATACGAATTGTCAAATCTAATAAACAATGTTGTTGCTCTAAAATTAAAGATTTATTATATTGATTTAACTATAATACATTATTTAAATAGCTTACCTAAAATTAAAGAAACGACATTTAAAGTTTATTCACATCTTGTCAATTTCTTTTCTTTCTTTAATAATCATTTCCCCAATAATAGCCAACCCACTCTAAATTTAAAATTAAAGAACTAGATTTTCTTTACATAATTTTAATCGGTTTCTCTCACTTGCACCGACGCGATTATTGTATCTTTTGCTCCCTTCTACTCATTGCTATGGTTTTAAAAAAAATTAACTCTCGAAGCGCCAAAAGAAGTATACCTTCATGAAAATTTTAAAATTTTTATGAGCATAGTAAAAAGTTGATGTTATCGTTGGAGGAAAGTTTGGTAGAAGGTACAAGTTAATGGGGGGGGACAGGTCTCTGTTATTTTGAAGTGCAGGTATTCGAGTAATCGCTCGGTTATCTGAGTTACTTAGGAAGAGACGATGGAAAGTATGTATCGGATAGCATGCCAGGATTTGGCCGGAGTGCTATAAAATTCGCCTCAGATGTGCTATAAAATAGTTAAGCAGAACATGCATTACTCTCACGCGAATTCGCGAGTAAATTGTCGGGGCCTCGCATCTCGAGTAGCACAATTACATCTGAGGTTAGATTTCAAAATACCCATAATTATGCATAACCCATATGGATCTTAGCTAACCCCATAACATTGAGTAAAAATTTTAACGATCGCTAGTCGAAATTTTTCTCCGGATATACAAAATGGTTGCACGTCTTAGGGCGCTTTGCGAAACACTAATATTGCTCTTGCTTGACATAAAACTTTGTAAGAATTTTAGGATAAAACTAACAAGGGGAATAATTGTCTTCTAACTCATCATTATTAAAGTTCCAACTTGGAACTTTGAGTGCATTTTGTTTAATTAAATGCATCTAAGGGTTTTAGGTGCGGTTTTAGAAGTAATCTTCCTTATGCAAAAAAGGAAGCAGCATAAGATCAACTGTCTCCTTTAACTAGGCTTGAGAATCGTGAACGTGTCCCTCAGTTTACTTCTTAGGTGACACATTGCCGTTCGGAATACATAATATCCGGTGGTTGGAAACCGTCGCTATCGTTTCAACTGCACCCAATATTCTGTTACTGAACATAAAAAAAAAGCCAATATATATGCTTGTATTTGAAAAAGACTCGTCTCTGAACACATTAAATAATAACCGTACCTTATTAGTATGCCCTTATAACAGTATATTATCGTGACTAAATTAATCGCCATGCATTCCTGAAATGCTTTATGAAATAATCTGCAATGTAGAAAGTTCCTCGTTTTATGTAAGATATTAATACACATCCTACAAATTTTTCTGCTAAACTTCAATGTAGTTTCCTGGGTGTAATATGCGTTAAATTTTAAGAGAGCTTGAAAGAAATTGCTTGACCGAAAAACTTGAACGCATCCATTTTTTTCATAGTTGTTTTCTCCGAACGCAGGAAATCCTGCATTATTTCATTTTCGGAACGGCATTTTCAACTTATCAAAATGTTTTTGTCAATTATAAAACAACCAAATTCGTCAAAAGGCAAACAATAAATAGCGCGGTATATAAAAAAGGAAATTAACATCTATTTACCTTAGAAGAGCAAAGCAAAATATTGTACAAAGGTATTGAAATGGCTTTTATAAGAAATGTTTATGTAGCATATAAATTTCTTATTTTTGTCTCTGTTAAAAATAAATATTTCCTAACGAATGACTAAGAATTGGCTGTTTTCTCATGTCCTTTTCAAGGGTTCTAACAAAACCACGTAAACTTGATAGGAAAAAAAACTTTCCCTTGCACGACGTAAAGTAAATTATTATCCAAATATATAACAGACAAAACCCCTTTGTCGTAAAAGTTTTGCACTCGAAAATAAGCATCAATATTTATAGAAACGAATTTTAGAAAACTTTCGTGTTTTGTTGGGTTTTTATTAACGTCGACTTTTCTCCTGTTTTTGAAAAATATTTAATTAAAACTAAACGCTGTAATTAAATCTAATTTTTTTCTTAGAACAGTGGTTTCCAAACTTTATGTTTCTGCGCTTCGCTTAAAAAAAATTAATATTGGCGCCTCCCCATTGGGCACCCATTCCTCGCTTTACATGGGAAATGGGTTCCGGGGAAAATTGCACAAATCGAAAACAATGCAAAATATTCATAAAATTTCTGTTATAGTTCCCAAACTTTTACTAAAAAAATCTGTACCAAGTTCTTTTACCTGTATGAATATTCTTTAAACTGTGACATTACTGCCAAAAATATCTTATCTTTTTTTTAAAAAACGCATTATAGAAATAGTGTTTAACAACGAAGCGTTAAACGAGGTCTTACTGTATATCTAATTTAGAAAAATGAATATGCAGTATTTAGTACTAGTCTATATTGAAATAAATGACTTAATTATGCAAATTTTGCTTTTTTCAATTTTCAAATTTTTGAGACACATATCTTCACTATAAAACAGGCTTTAGGAGTTTGAATTAGTTTTTGTCTGAATGAAAATAGAAAGAATCCTTTGATTTGGCTATAATATAAGTCATCCAACAAAATTGTTTAAAAAATAATTAAAAATACACAACTTTGTATAGCAAAAATATATATTTTAGATAGTTTTATTTTTAAAAAGTACACATACGTCGTTTTATTCGTCTACATACCTATTGTCTTTTTAAATAAAAAATTAATGTAAACAAATTCAATAAATACGAAGATGTGCGCATTCGAGCGAAAAGTGGCACATTTCCGAGCGAGGGAAGCAAATGAAGCGCGACGCGGAGCGGCGCGCTTCATTTTCCCGAGATCGGAATGTGCCACTTTGAGCTCGAATGTGCACGCTCGGTTTTAAGCATGATTGACAATAATTAAATTGCTTCCTAAATAATTTTAATTCAAAATTAGAACGCTGTGCCCAGTATACAATTTAATCTCGGAAAAATGTCCACATATGTCGTTTTACTTCAATACATTACTATTTTCTTTTGAAAACCAAAAATTAAGTTAAACAAATTTAATAAATACAAGGATGTGCGCATTCGAGCGAAAAGTGGCACATTTCCGAGCGAGGGAGGCAAATGAAGCGCGACGCGGGCGGCGCGCTTCATTCCGAGATCGGAATGTGCCACTTTGAGCTCGAATGTGCACACTCGATTTTAAGCGTAATAATATGATTCTGATAAATAATAACTGCATTTAATTTAATATAGTATTGTTTATTACATTTGTATTGACTATCGTTGTCTTTCTTTCTAAATCTATCTTTTTTTTTTAAATAGAGTTAAACAACAAAGCGTTAAACGAGGTCTTACTGTATATCTAATGTAAAAAAATGTATATGCCGTATCTACTACTATTCTATATTGAAATAAATAACTTAATTATGCAAATTTTGCTTTTTTGATTTCCAAATTTTTCGAGAAATATATCTTTACTGTAAAACAGGCTTTAAGAGTTAGAACTAATTTTTGTCTGAATCAAAATATAATAAAAATATTTTTTTTTTCCTACAATATCAGTACAAATTGCAAGACTATATAGGAGTTAATTTCAATTTTTAATTTAATACACTAAATTTAATTAAAAACAAAAATAGGCAAATCCACTGAAAGCGGGACATGTGCATTAGTGTATTAGTACAAAAAATTATATGTTTGTTAGACTCGTTGCGCCCCCTTTGCGCTAGTCCGCGACTCTCCAAGGAGGCGCGCCCCCTACTTCATATATCACTAACTTACAATAGAATAATATAAAATAAAAGCGCGGTTTTTCAAAATTAATACTTTGGAACAAGGATGAGCAACACGCGGCCCGTTAAACATGTTTATACGGCCCGCCAAGCATTTCTAAAATTGAATCCTTTTTTGTAATTTAATATTTTTTTATTCTAATGTTTATTATAAATATTATAAATAAAGGTTTGTAAATTATTAAGAAGTTTTACTTTATGTGCGCCCGCCAAAAAATTGTAAAATATAAATTGGCCCGTTGATTAAAAAGGTTGCTCACCCCTGCTTTAGAACAATGGTTAATTTGTTAAAGATTAAAAAGGGCGAAAGCAGAAGTTGATCGGGTTGGAAGTCGCCAGAAAAATTGTAAGATAATTTTAAAAGGTTGGAAAAATAAATAAATATTGTTTAATGATGGGAAGGTTTAAATCATGACTGATTAGACAGGCTAACGGTATCACGTACGCCAACGGTAAGCTGTAAACAAGGTGTAATTTATTTATATATGGCCGTTGTAACGGTATATTTTACATTCTGTTGCAAAAGAGAGACTGGGTGTGTTCCTCAGATAACCCTAATGTTAAACTAAAACATTATCTATGTCGGCTTTATAAATGCAACGTATAAACTACGTGAAAGTTATTATTCTTATTAACGCCATACGCTGGGGCACTTTTTGTACAAAATGACACATCTTCATATGCGGCTTCTACCATTTTTTTTTGCAACACATTCTAAACCGCGGAAGTGCAGCCACTTAACTTCAAAGAAGACCTTCTCCAAAACAATTTGGCGGTTTCCTTTCGACCTTTAATAGAAACAATCATTTTCCACAACTTAGCTACAAAATAAATTGGATTATTGTTACTTTTCCAAATCTTCCGAAAGAGATTGTAGATAGTTATATTACGATACAATAGCATTTGAATAAGATGTTATAAGTAAATATGCTCGGATGATTCCCAACAGGATTTTTTGCAACCTTTTCAAACTTTTCTCTAAGAGATTTAAATACTGCAACAAAAGTGTGGAGCATTTTAGTTCGGAGTTTTGACATTGCCAATGCAGAGAACTTTTGTTGCACGTATATCTTTCGTAAGCTCTAAGATCGTTGGGAACCTACATACTACGTAGTTGTAAAATAAGTAGTTTTATAGGTACTACCAAACTTCGCTTAATATTTCAAAAATAAGTTTAGCGAATGTTTAGAGGACGAAACAATTTTTATATTATGTAACATTTTATCAATTTACATATTTTATCAGCTATATCATCGACTTAATTTTTAAATCCCTCCAGGATTATGTTAACTTTTTTATATTTCACTTCACTGCTGTTTTGCTTTCTTCTTTTCGAAGGAAAATTTGGGTGATTAATATGTTATTAATTATTCAGAGCTGTTTAAAAGTTTCAAACCGAATTTTCGATAACAATAACAAGAATCGATGACTATGATTTATCGGTTTTATATGTAATATCCTTCGGGGCACGACCGGTCGCGTTTTGTTTACACATGTCTTTGCCCAGCCATAGCTCATGCCGCATGTCACGATCACCTTAAACCAGAACATCGGAAATGGAACAATAAATATCGCTTTTAACTTCCAACTTGTCTATCTTTACAGCTATCCATCATTGCTTTTTCTCAATTTTTTAATTTCTGCTCGCCTTTTCCTATTTTATAACAAAACGACTTTATTTGAGCTATTTTTTACATACACGGCATGTTTTAGGGCAGTGTTTTTTAAATTGTGGTACGCGTACCCCCCAGGGGTTCGAGAAGGAATTTAGGGGGTACGCGGTGCACCCCGCTTTGGCTGCTATTAATTAATTATTTTTATGTTTGTTGTTAAAGTATATGCAATTTTTTTTTAATGAGGGGTACTGAACGTTATAAAAATTGTAGAAGGGGTACACAGATGTCGAAAGTTTGGGAAACACTGTTAAAAGGGATTATTTGATAAGGTTTGTGCAAAAAAAAGTCGGGTTTGTTTTTCATTCTATTCAAACACTTGAGACCCATTTTTTTTATCTATAAGTACAGTTTACCAATATTTTCCTAACTCATAGGTCGACCGTTATACAAAAACTGATTTTTTACGATAAAATAATTAACCCTCCACATACTAGGTGACTAAATGTCACATGCCATACTCGGTGGGGTTTGCCATTCCCCGAACATAAAATGTAATAAAGTTCACAAAATTGTACTTTATGACAGTTAAATGATAAGAAATATATTTTAATAACCAATAATGAATAGGTTTAATAAGAAACATTAATTTATGCATTAGAATAAATTTTTATTAATAAAAATACAAAAACTTAACTTTTTCTTCAACTTATAAACTATTGAGTCTTTTCTTGAGTACTAAATTCCAATGACACGTGTCAATTACGATACCAAATATTAAATAAACCTAACAAGAATTTCATTCTTGCCTCCTTATTGAAATACAAATTAATTTCACGGAAATTTCTTAATGGTTCGCCATAATTTAGACCAATCAATTACACGAAAAATTTATTGAATAATTTTAATCGTTCCCTCTCGCTTGCACTGACAAAATTATTGTATCTTCTCGCTCCCTTCCACTCATTGCTATGGTAAATACATTTTTTGAATATAAAATCGATATTTACTAAATTAAATTAAAATTTTTGATTTGAAAGAGCTCACGGTAAATTATACTAATATAATAAACACGAAGATGTGCGCATTCGAGCGAAAAGTGGCACATTTCCGAGCGAGGGAAGCAAATGAAGCGCGACGCGGAGCGGCGCGCTTCATTTTCCCGAGATCGGAATGTGCCACTTTGAGCTCGAATGTGCACACTCAGTTTTAAGCACGATTACCAAAAGTCACGTTTTAACAAAAAAAAAATTGTTCACGTTAGTTATACCCCACCTAGTAGGTTAACAATCGCATGATGAGTGTGTTTAATTAGATTTGTTTTAAGCATGATTTACAATATTTTAGGCCTATAAATTAGACCAAAAATTAATAGAATAATTTTAATCGTTCCGTTTCACTCGCATTGACAAGATTATCGTATCTTCTCGCTCCCTTCTATTCGTTGCTATAGTAAATACGTTTTTCGAGTATAAAATCAATATCTACTAAATTTAATTAAAATTTTTGATTTGAAGGAGCGCACAGTAAATTATACTAATGTAATAAACACGAGGATGTGCGCATTCGAGCGAAAAGTGGCACATTTCCGAGCGAGGGAGGCAAATGAAGCGCGACGCGGAGCGGCGCGCTTCATTTTCCGAGATCGAAATGTGCCACTTTGAGCTCGAATGTGCACACTCGGTTTTAAGCTCAATTACCAAACGTGCCGTTTTAACAAAAAAAATGTTTACGTTAGTTATACCCCACCTATTACACGAAAGGTTAACTATCAAAATAAACTACAACATAATTTATTTTTCAATCAAAAATAATCATACTGTAATATAATGAAATTTGTTTTCAAAATATTTAAGTATTAGAATTTATCTATCATCTCGTTTCATTTTATTTTAAAAAATCATTAGATTGTGATATTTAAGTATTTTATTATTTTTTTGAATTGTAAAAAAGTAATGTAATATATTGTTTTAGATATTTCGGTAGAAAGATGTTCTTTTATGAAATGAAAAGCGTGGCCCATTATTTTCCAGTTACGCTACTGCTCGACTTGCTTTTACGCACAAAAAATTACGCGTAATTAATTCTCACATAACACCCTCTTAATAAAAGCTGAAGGGATATCGAGTAATATTCATTCGTTTGTAAATTCGTAACACCTTTAATTAATTACAATAAATTCGTTGCCATAGCGATTGTTGGATGTATTTGATGGGATTTGTAAAATTTTAGCTCATCGTTTCACAAGAGTGAAATAATTCTGTATTACTTCTAACACTGACAAATGATACGTAAAATATTACGCTGTATTTCCAATATTTTAGGGAAAGTCTTAGGAAAAAAAACAATGGAAAGAGACAAAACCTGGAATATATATAATGCGGACCCCAGTATTGTAAATGCGTAGTATTGTCTTCAAAAGACAGAACGGATATCCCTGCTATTGGTGTCAACACCATCTACACATTGATCAAACTTCAAAGTTGTGTCTGTAGTTGCCCGTTTTAGTTCTTACTCCCAGAAAAGCGATGCAGTTTCCGGCTTTCCCTCGAAAAACTTTAGAATAATCGGTTGCGCACTAATCCAAACTTTATAAGTAAAGAAATCGATTAATAAAGGCGCGCACATAACTAATGGCTAGTGTAACGTGGAACTGTTACATATTACTGCATAAAATTTTCATAAAATAAAGCAGATCTATAATGGTCTCATTTATAAAACGTCGGGCCGCGTACAACATATACAATTTGTCTGCATCTTGGGACCAGGAGTAGTTACTGGGATACTTAAAACGTTCGAGAAAAAGAAAATGGAAAAATTTCCATTGCGGCAAATTGATTTGTTAAAAATCGACGTCCGCATTTTAATTTATTGCACATACAAGTTGTGTGTACACATATAAATTTCCTAATAACATAATTAGGAAACGGATTCGAGATCGCGGTGTTTCAATTCTAAACTTATTCAAAATCAGTTGACACTTCCTCTATTTTAAACAGTAAGCACGATTTTAATTAAACACGTTCAGATTCATTAAGCGTGACTAGAATTTTCTAGATACCATCAGGTTAAAATCAGTCTTGTTGCACTGCTTTTTGCGATCCATTCAAAAATGCTTCGGTAACAGTTACCATAGGAAGCGCACTCATTATTACTTTACCACGAACCGGGATTTGTTACACGGAGAGAAGAGAATGGTAATTCTCACTATGTAGCATGAGAATCATTACCATGTCGCATGGCGACGAGGATTTTTTTTATAAATATATGTTGGACGTAGTAATTATCCCTATTTTGAATCGTGAGACTGGCCAGGTTACATAAGAATGATTTCCATGCTACATGGTAATGGTTTCCATGGTTACATAAGGGAAATTACAATTGGAAGGAAATTGCTTCCCATACAGCATAGCTAGGTCATTAATGTAAATATTTAAAACATAAAAATAATTCATTACATTTTAATCTAAAAAAAATTGGAGGGATATGGTAATTCGGTTTTATTAAAATTATTACAGTAAAACACCGATTATCTGAAGTATTAGGAGGTGAAGTATATCCTAGAAAATTTCTAATCGATAATTAATCAAAATATTAAAGAAATTTGTGAAAAGTATGTACCTATATTTTTATATTTGAAAAAAGCATTGGGTTATTAATTAAATAAGTTATATTATACATAATATAAGAACTAAACTAATAATTAAATAAATTTCTTAGTAAATTAATATATGAGCCGTTTATTTTGAAAGTGGCCTAAGTCCATTTATCTTTAATTTGAAATATTTAAGGTTTTGCGTTTTTACAAAATTAAAAATATACGGAAGGTATATGGTTGACTCGTAATGCTAAATTGTATTTAAGGGAGTTAATTTTATGATACTTATTCGTTTATTTTTACGAAGATTCTAAATATAAGTATCACTTCTGTTTTCTCTGAAGGCTGTTGTTTTGTAAATTCTCATTCTCAATTAGTTCCTCTTCCTCTGTTGAAGAATGAAGTTATAAAATTCTCTTTCTTTTTCTATATTTGTTGTATGATTTTAATTCTTCTTCACTTTCAGAATCAAGGAATCCTGTGATTTTATACTTTCCCATGGGTTTAATAATTTCTTTAATTAAATATTATTCTTTAAAATTTAATTTAATATTATAATGTAATTCAAATTACCTTCATCACTGCTTTCAAGATTTTGAGCCGCACTTTTTGACATTATCAATAAAAAGTGGACTTAGGTCACTTTCAAAATTAAGATTTTCAGTATTTATATTATTATGAAAATGTACGTGTTACAAAATTTTCAAATGTATTAAATATATTTCAATGCCGATTTATTTTTTTGCCAGTTGGGATAAATTATAAATGTCACCACAGTTAATTTGAAAAAAGATAAAAATGGACTTCGGCCACTTTCAAAATAAACGGCTCATATACTAAAAAAAATTAATGCATTGTATTGTATAAAAAAATATTTTAATTAAAATTTTAAATAATATATAAAAAGGTAATAATTATATTGAATAAAATAGAATTACTTCATTTTTTTTAAAGCAAATTGATTATTGTTAATTGTGGCAAAAAGCAATGAAGCAAATTGAAGAAGAGATAATATAGGCAAATTCAATAAATACAAAGATGTGCGCATTCGAGCGAAAAGTGGCACATTTCCGAGCGAGGGAAGCAAATGAAGCGCGACGCGGAGCGGCGCGCTTCATTTTCCCGAGATCGGAATGTGCCACTTTTTGCTCGAATGTGCACACTCGGTTTTAAGCATGATTCACAATAATTTAGGCCAATAAATAATGACGATTATCGTATCTTTTGGCAAGTGTGGAAGAGCCGCATCCGAAAAGTTAAAGAACCGCATGTGGCTCGCGAGCCGCAGTTTGCCGACCCTGCCCTAGCGGGGTTTATTAATATTGATAACCGCCTTCATTTTCCAACCGTGTTTTTATGCAATTAACAATAATTCCAGATGGACGAAACTAACAGGGCGAACACTGCAACATGAAAATTTGTAGATAGGTGCTCGAGAGTAACCGTTAATGTTGCTGCACATGCAGGAACAGAGCAGACACGAGAGAGGCTTCATCCAAATAGTTTATTCCCGGTTTTTTTTTCATACATAAACTGGGCGGATATTATCGAAGTTTTTATTAAAATTTAATGCCTTCATAAAGTGTAAACATTTAGATTCATTATGCATCGATAAAGGTCGCGGAGCGAAGATTAAAAACCTCAAACGCCAAACAAAGCTTTTAAAAGCGCAAAAATGTCAATATTCTATATCTTCTATTTTTATTAAAGTGTGGAAATTGTTTGGCGAACAACCACTCAGGTTCAAATAGACGAAATTGCTTATTAATGCAATCTGAGAAATGGCCAAAAATATAATTGTACAGCCCTGTTTTAAATCTTAATCATCGCGAAAAATTCTTAATTTGTTTGCCGCTGAGTTCATAATCTTCTTTATTGTAATAAAAACAATTATTAAATAAAATTAATTTTTTTGTTAACGTTAGCGCAGAGTTATATAATTTGGAGGGAATTCTTTCTGAAATCAAAACTGTTTTGTAGCATTGGACCAAAAAAAGAGAATCTCTGCCTTAATTAATTTAAAATTTTATAACCAATTTTTAATTTTTGATTCGCTTAAAGAACGATTACGGGCCTATTAGCTCTTTATTTTAGTATAAAGTAATGGCCCGATTGAGACAGTTCAATGAGTTGGATCATTTTGGTGATAGACAGTCGAGGGTAAGATCTTTGCAAGTCTCGGCGGTTAATCAATTATATCTTCAAATCTATAGCCAGTATTATGACTTAGTTGACAGATAAATAGAACATTATAGATGTTTTCTAAAAAAGTACACAGAGATAATATAATTATAATTCTCATTATGTAGCATGAGAATTATTAACTTGTAAACCTATCGTTAAAGAAATGGGATATATTACTATATAGCATAGGACCAATTTTTTTTTGTTAAAACGGGATGCTTGTTAATCGTGCTTAAAATCGAGTGTGCTCATTCGAGCTCAAAGTGGCACATTCCGATCTCGGGAAAATGAAGCGCGCCGCTCCGCGTCGCGCTTCATTTGCTTCCCTCGCTCGGAAATGTGCCATTTTTCGCTCGAATGCACACATTCTCATATTTGTTTAAATTAATTTTTTTGTTTTCAAAAGAAAATAGTAATGTATTGAAATAAAACGACATATGTGGACATTTTTCCGAGATTAAATTGTATACTGGGCATCGCGTTCTAATTTTTAATTAAAATTATTTAGGAAGTAATTTAATTATTGTGAATCATGCTTAAAACCGAGTGTGCACATTCGAGCTCAAAGTGGCACATTCCGATCTCGGGAAAATGAAGCGCGCCGCTCCGCGTCGCGCTTCATTTGCTTCCCTCGCTCGGCAATGTGCCACTTTTCGCTCGAATGTGCACATCCTTGTATTTATTGCAATTGTCTACTTTATCCTACGCTTTTTCAAATAATAAATTGCAATTCAATTGAGTAAATATCCACTTTATGTTCAAAAATCGTACTACCATAGCAATGGGCGGAAGAGAGCGAAAAGATACAGCAATCTCGTCATTGCAAGTGAGAGAGAATAATTAAAATTATTTAACTGCTTTTTCGTGTAATGCAGGGGTCGGCAACCTGCGGCTCGCGACCCACATGTGACTCTTTAACTCCTCGGATGCGGCTCTTCCACACTGTGGATTAATTTGAAAAATTTTGAGAAAGCACAATTCCATCATCGAAATTTGGTGAAAATAAATCTTGGGAGTCAAAGGATATATTTATAGTTGTAATTATGGCTCTTTGAATAAATTTTAATTGTGTATTGTCCATATTTGGCTGTTTTGGATTACAAGGTTGCCGACCACTGCGCTAGGGTTACTATTTTGCATGCTTAACGACCGCAATTCCAACGAATAAATAATAAAAAGATACCCCCGCATAGAAATAAACAAACCTCTCTCTCGCCACGTGCAAATATTAGGTTATTCTAAACAAGCAATTGGAATGTGTTTGCAATAAATAACTCACGGTCGCTTAAATTTATACGTTAAAGTGTCTCGAAATTTTGGAATAGACAATATCTTAAATTTATAACCTGCAGTTACGCCGTAAATCTTTAATGCATTTATGATACGTCCCAGTTTAATAATTATGAATAACTAATAAATCAATTACGCCTAACGGACGTTTTAATTTGTTTATTTATTAATAATCAATGGAGCGAGCGGCCGTTTTTTTCTGAGAGCGCAAATAACGAAATCGAAAAGGTTATTATCATTATACTAAAATTTAGTATTTGGGGAAGAATTCGGTTATGAAACATTTTGCGTGTGGAATTTCTATAAGAAATGAAGCAGACGAGAGCTCCTCATATATTTCTGCCACCTCTAAAAATTTTCCGGTATGTTTATACAAGAATTCTTGTTTCTGTCTCTCGCGTAAGAACAAAAATTCGAAATCGACTATTTATTCCGCTAGGATAGTCACTTACCCTTAAAGAGGTTTCATGCAAAGTTTACCAAGTAGCAAGGGCGAAACGGAGGTACAGTAATGTGCATTCACGAGAAACGCGATGAATGACGGAAGCTGCTTTCCCTACACTCATCTCAAGTTGGTGATCGGTTGAGGTCGATGAATAACCTACTCTTCACTTGTATATCCTGTAGGGTCGAATTTTGGAGTCAATATTAATTTTGTAGGTTCTATTTATCGAATTTCATATCTTTTCCTGGGCTTAGATGCGAAGAATAAAAGAACTAGGCTATGCAAAGCATCAATATCATCACTTTTTGGTGAAAACTTAAATCGAAAATGTTTTCTCGCTATAATGAATTTGGGCAATGGAAGTTGGTCATTTGAATATCGGATGTTTAGTTTTTTAAAAAAGTTTTTTTTAAAAAAATTGTAGCGCCGTTATTTACGGACCAATACTTAAAAATTATACAGATTCAAATTTGGCAGCCTTTTGGACTTCGGATAGGCCTAAGATACCATAGGCGTGCTATTTCAAAGCTTTGAAAAAAACGTTTTTCTGTTTGAAAAAACATAATAAAACTAAATAAATCAAAAAAAATATACCTTGATTCACAAAAAAAATCGTAGCGTCCTTAATTTTAATGCCATCATTAAAAGCGGGACGGATTCGGAATTCTGGGACTTTTCTACATAAGATACATGTAAAATAAGTATAGGGCGCAATGTTAATTTTTCGAGTAATTAAAAATTGCAATTTTAGGTTCTCCTGACAAGGCAATGGGCAACCAGCAAGGGTAAAACTGTAAATATGTTTGATTAACATATTTGAAATATTGCTAAATAAAATATTCCAATTTTTGACTATTACTAAATTTTATTAGTACTGAAACATCAACTTGAGTATGTAGTTTAAAATTAAATTAGAATTGAATTAATGTCATATTATATAAAATGTTTTTGGTAAATTTGGTGTATGTGTTTATGTCCAAATCCGCAAATATTTAACCTGGCAAGCTTCCCTTGTTAGTATTTTATGTTCAAGAAGCGAACACCCTGGTTTCGCCGTTAAACCACGTCGTGCTTTACTTTCTTCTCCTTTATAATCAATGGGGTGATATACGCGATATGATAAAAGAACGAGACCGTATTGTTCGGGAGAATATCTAACAACAGCCTCGAGTCGTATCTGCCTCACGAATATATGGTTTCCGTAATACCTTCACGTGCTTCGGTAACGTATGGCCTCATTGAAAACAGTTCTCCGCAAAATTACGAAAAACTATTCAGATTCCCTGACCAAATACGGACTCGGGTAATATCCATTACGAAATTGTAAAGGAATTTGCGAGGCAGGACCCGTGTCGGCAGTATCGCGGTGCACCACAACAGTTTGTCCCTTGGCTATAACCACACATACAAATTGAATAAGGACCTTTGTAAGGACCGGCTTCTTTGAACGCCTTTTAGCGAAATTTCTTTAAAAATTTATAAAGGCAATCACTTAAGCCCTTCTCCTATTTATTTGATTACACACAGACATAGGCACGCTCGCACGCATTTAATTCGTCAAAATCCACGAGCAACGTTTAGTAAAAGGATACTAAATTTATCCTTTTATTTAACTTTACCTCGATATCCGAACCTATTTATCGTCCGTCAACAGTTTGGGATTGTTAGAAATTTGTTGGTGTTTATGAATTTGTTTTAAAGATAAATAGCTTTTGCGAATGGCTCATTATTATCCGTCTAATGCGATTTACTGTAGCATAAATTTTGTAAATTATTAGGATGCAAGCAAGTACAGAAATCGTGTGGCATTAATTTGCCAGACAAGCATCCTTAATAATTACCCCAATAAAATTAAATTTCCCTATTAAAACACAAATGGGTTTATAAGCTCCTTGGATGTCCAAGTGAAATTACGTACACCTCTCGCTCTAATAGTACTAAGCACTTAAGCTCACCAAATGCTATCCTGTCGTTCCAAGAAGCCTGGTTTATTTTTAAATTTATTCTTCAGGAAATAACTTACCACCATTACTTTTTTTCTATCTATTAAAACAATCGACGCGAATTTTATTTCTCTTAAACGCAGATTCCTCTCTGCACAACTTGGAAAATTATGGGTCGACCATCCAACACCTTAATAGCTGTGCACCATGTCTATGAATAGCGCGATTTCCTTTTGGAAATGTTGTCTTTGACTCTAAAGAATGAAAAACACTTTAAGCCGCATTAAACCGATAGGGTGAATTATCGAATAATTTAAATTCCTATTATCTGATAACGTTTACCGCAGCTTCACTTCTTGAGGCACTGAAATCCTTAAATTCAATTTCAATCATTTCCGCCCGTTAAGAATTAAAAACATTTTTTATGTATTTAATTGCTTAACCTTCCGTGTACTAGGTGGGGTATAACTAGCGTAAACAATTTTTTTTGTTAAAACGCGACGTTTGGTAATTAAGCTTAATAGTAGGCACATTCCGATCTCGAAAAGCGCGCCGCTCCGCGTCGCGCTTCATTCTTCCTCGCTCGGAAATGTGCCACTTTCGCCTCGAATGCGCACATCATCATTTATTACATTAATATAATTTACCATAAACTCCTTCAAATCAAAAATTTTAATTTAATTTAGTAAATATCAATTTTATATTGGAAAAAAGTATTTACCATAGCAATGAGTGGAAGGGAGCAAGAAGATACGATAATCTTGTCAATGCGAGTGAGAGGAACGATTAAAATTATTCAATTAATTTTTGTTTCATTTATAGGCCTAAAATATTGTGAATCATGCTTAAAACTGAGTGTGCACATTCGAGCTCAAAGTGGCACATTCCGATCTCGGGAAAATGAAGCGCGCCGCTCCGCGTCGCGCTTCATTTGCTTCCCTCGCTCGGAAATGTGCCACTTTTCGCTCGAATGCGCACATCCTCGTATTTATTACATGTGTATAATTTACCGCGCACTCCTTCAAATCAAAAATTTTAATTTAATTTAGTAAATATCAATTTTATACTCGAAAAACGTATTTACCATAGTAATGAATGAAAGGGAGCGAGAAGATACGATAATCTTGTCAATGCAAGTGAGAGGGAACAATTAAAATTATTCCATTAATTTTTCGTATAATTAATTGATCTAAATTATTGCGAATCATTAGGAAATTGCCGTCCAATTAATTTGTATTGCAATAAGGAGGCAAGAATGGAATTCTTGTTAGAATTTTTTAATGTTTGGTATCGTAATTGACACGTGCCTTTGGAATTTAATATTAAAAAAAAAAGTCAATAATTTATAAATTTAAAAAGAAGTTAAGTTTTTGTATTTTTGTTAATAAAATCTAATCTATTGCATAAATAAACAGGGGACAGTAATAGGTTACAAAAGTGGTCCAATATAGGTATTGGACCACTTTTGACATAATGGTACATATCACCAAATCCTTTTAAGCTATAAAAATGAAACATGATTCACATTACAGCTTGATTCAGTAACTACATAATATCAATCAGTTAATATTGTAGCATAGTCGCAATTAGTAAAAAATCGTTATTTATTTAAGGTTGTATTTCGGTCCAATTAACGCAACCGGTACCTTAAATTGGACCACCAGGATCCTAAATTGTACCGCATCTAAAAAACATAGAATAGAAAAAATAATACACAATTTAGGATCATTATCACTTATATTTATTCTTTAAATGTAATCAATCTTTAAAAAAACAATATTACTTTAGACAGTCTTTGGAATTCTTATTTACCAAAGCATCAATATTCTCCAAAAGTGCAATGCTTGATGCGCTAATGATGACCAAAAGGATGCCAGTTTTTATGATATCTAGCGTTTCAAAAGTGCAGTTATTTCCATTTTACACCCTGTGAAACGCTATTGATACCCAAAATTTGACAACTTTGAAATACTATTGAGACGCTATGCTATTTTTGAAATATAGATAACTTTGATGACTTGTTGAAACGCTATTCCAGACAAAAAATTAAAAATTGTACATTTCAAGCGCTATTGATGCGATAAATTTTAGGTCGGCCATCAATGTTGTGGCACTAATTTTCAATTCCGACTCTTGAAACCCAAAACGTGATTAACCCAAGAAAGAACGAAAGACATGAGAACCTCGATGCCCTATTGATGCGCTAAACTTCGACGCGGGTACGTTGTTAGTTTTAGATGATTTAAAATCAATTTAAATTTTATAACAAAAGCAGTTGCATTAATTGGACCGGTACAATTTAGGAACACGGGAGCGGTCCAATATACGGACCATGGTATGTTTACAATTTGTCATAAAAAATAAAAACATAACTTCATCAGATTTGTATTCGTTTACCAGTACACAAAACAGTATAAAACATACTCTCATATAGAATGTTTTATAAAATTATAACTTACCGTTACGATGAACAACCTCCCTAGACAACACAAGCAAAATTAACATAAATACAGCTCAAAAACAATTCTTTTCTACCACAGTCATATAATATTGTCAAACGCCGATACAAAATGGGAGAGTGTTAGTGTCGCTACGGTCGATTCTTTTTTTATTTTCAATGCAAAAAAATAGTGTTAATTGATAGAAATACAGAAGTGGTACAATTTAAGCATCGGTTCAATATAGGTTACTCTCCCCTATGTGTTTTACTTAAACCTATTCATTATTGGTTATTAAAATATATTTTTTATCATTTATGTGTCATAAAGAGCAATTTTGTGGATTTTATATTATTTTATGTTCGGGGTATGGCAAACCCCACCTAGTATGGCATGTGACCTAGTCACCTAGTACGCTGAAGGTTAAATTCAATTTCAATCATTTCCGCCCGTTAAGAACTACAAAGATTTTTTATGTATTTAATTGCTTAAAAGCAAAAAAAGTCTTCCCCAAAAATAATAAAAACTTTAAATACATAAACTAACTGTAAAGTTGGAGAGGAAATAAAAAAGGTTGTTTTGATTGAAGGATATAAGAAAAGTTCTAAAATATCGAGAGAGAGATATATTGGAAGAATAATTTTGTAGATGAAATAAGAAGAAGAGGAAGAATATTGTGGCGTTTTAGAGAAGCGATTTGTAAATTTGTTGTTTGTGTATCAAAGAAGAAATGGTCATTGTAAAATACAGTTGAGGTAAAGTAAAAGCAGACAATCTGGCAAGTGGCTGAGATGGGACAGCTCTCGTGTAACAGCGAGAGGATGAGGTGAACCCTCGAAGAGGATTACGAGATCGATTCCCTTCGAGCACGAGAAAAAGCGGCCTTTCCCTCTTTATGTGCTTGTTATTCTATCCTTTATATTTGAAGTGGCCACTTAATGTGTTTTATAGCGCCAATATCGGGTTGCATGTATATGTACAGTAAAATATGAGTGTTACGAGATGCCTTTTATACTACTTTTTTATTTTCAAACCGTCATTCTTTGATATACGATTTGAGTTTTAGTAACCATATTGACATCGATATGATTATTACGTGGAAGCTGCTCCCTGGAGCATTGTCTTAAGATTTTAACAGATGAAGATGCGTTTAGGTATTAGGTATTCCTTAGTAGCACAGAAGGATAAGCGTTTCAGAACCATTAGTGTCTTGAAGAATAGCGGCCGTCAATCACAAAAGCCCGAGAGCTGCTCGGTTTGGCCGGAACTTAAGGCACATACATCATAGCACCCTCTATCAAGTCTCGTAGCGGGCGTCGTAACATGACATCGCCGACTCCGTTTTCTCGGTCCCCGAATCCCATTCCGCAGATTGGGATGCGATACACAATTATTTCCTGCGTGTTCTCGAGCTACTGTGCAGTACATCAGCTGGTTCTCTCCTTGATTACGCCATCCATCAAAATCATCCACACTCGTACATTACTGGTTTCAGTTATTTATGCTGGACCGCTCGCGTTATTTTGTTAAATTATCGGAACGCCATTTTTCTCGTTATTCAAACTATCATTTTTAATTCCATCAAACAGGACCGTACCGGAAGCGGTACATACAATTTTAAACGGCTATTTCTATGTAAAATTCAAACACGCCTGTTTGGTGCTAATCAAACTCGTTCTGGTATTTTATTTCAAAAAAATCTAATTTAAATTTCTGTTTGGTATGATTGTAATATGATTTACAAAAGGAAAGTCAGAGGTGCTCTTTTTTTGGGCGTCGGTCTGACACATAGAGTTACCCACACTCATTTATTTATTATAATCAGTTTGTAAATATTTTGTTTAAAAATGTTTTGCTAATCGTTGAGTGTTTTTATAACTTTATTTTTCAGAAATGTACCTGTGATGGAACTCGAGAGCAATACAATTGTGATAGGTCAAAAAACTGCTAACTTTAAAAATAGTTTTTGTTAATTAATTCATTTTTTTTATAATTGAAAGAATTAAGGATACTTTAAAATGTGGTAACGCAAATTTTTATTAAAAATTACAATGTAATTCAATAAGGCTAGAAACCCGTCAAAAAATTGTATTTGCATGGTTATATTTAATGTTTCGTTGGTGCTTCATCCAAAAAAAAAAACTAAGTGTTTATTTAATCTGTTTTGATGCAGCTATCAATACCCTGAACTATTTTTTCCAAATTGATTTTTGATGAAATGGTTGCACTCTAAATAATAATTTGTATTCATTAAATAGACTTAAAAAAATAGTTATTGGAATATTTATTAATTGATGTATAATACAGTGGAAACTCGGTTATCCGGACTAAATATTGTTACACCTCAACCGGAAAATCGAAAATTCGGTTAATTACATGTATAGAAAAAAAAAACAATTTTAGCTATATATAATGTGACATTTTGAGACCGCAACTAAGGTATTAAAATTACTTAAATTTTTTTAAAGTAAATTGATCATTGTTAATCGTGGCGAAAAACGGAGTGTGCACATTCGAGCTCAAAGTGGCACATTCCGATCTCGGGAAAATGAAGCGCGCCGCTCCGCGTCGCGCTTCATTTGCTTCCCTCGCTCGGAAATGTGCCACTTTTCGCTCGAATGCGCACATCTTTGTGTTAATTGGATTCGACTATATTAATAACAAATTCTTCAAATCCAGATTTTCTATTCGGAAAAAGTTTTCGCTTGAAAGTACACATACTTCTTAATAATTAAATTTGCCTATATTATTCTTCTCTGTTACAATTAATATTAATTAAATCAAACTGAACTTAATGTACCACTTCTCGCTTTTCTTTTAATTAAAAATTACAGTAGAATATTTTTACTAAAAACCACATTTCTAATTTAGTACTTTTAAACTATACTACCCAGACAAAGTTTGTCAACCGGCCCTTTAATAGCCCATTGCTTTGCCAGATATGTTTGTTAATGGGCGAGCAATGGCAATTGTTAACGGCCCATTAACGGCTGTCTGCCGGCTTGATAACGTCGGGCCTTCAATGGCACTGGGCTATCGGCCGTTAATGGCAGCCAGCAGAGGCCCGTTAATGTTAATCATCAATGGCACATATATGAAAAGAAATTATCATGGCATTAATGACGACAAGCAATCGGCCAAGTCTACTGAAAAATTATCAACCTTTTATTGGAAATTAGGAATGGGCATTAGGAACAACAGCTTAACATTTATTGTTATTATTTTAACTAGGTATATTATTTAAAATAAATAAAAATTATAAGTATTAGAACTATTATTAAAATTGTTAAAATATTTTCATTTTTGTCATAACTAAATTCACTATTATTCGCTTTTTTAAAAATTTAAGATGTATCATTTTGTTTACTTTATACAGTATTTACACCTATTTACCTACACCATCTACATTATTTACACGTTGTTTCAATTCGCGAAATTTTTTATGCGTTGGTATCCTTAGACATTTCATTTAAGACCTTAATGCTCAAAACATACACCAGAAATAACTTTAACGTTGGTAAATCAGCTGATTTTAACTTTATTGCGCATTACCAAGTATCGACTATTGACCAAATACTACGAACGGCTTCTGGTAATTAACCAATTTTGGGCCATTACAAATTGCAAATAATGGGCCGTCAGTTAATAACCAGACATCGGCCAATTGACGATAGTTCCTCCATTAACGATGACTTTGTATGGGTAGATGAGAGACTTCATAGTACATGAAAAAACAATATTTTAACTTTTTCCGAATTTTGACTCTTATTTCTCAACCTTTTTTTTAACATAGCCCACCCAAGTCATTCTAAAATTTCGATGCGCCGCCTATGTAACATATAAACATATTTTTATATTTAAAAGTTGAATTAACCTATAAATAAGTCTAATTACAACAGTGTATTAAAAATGTGCCTTAAAACTAATTTGTTTATAATTTTTACAAAAATGAAAATTATCCAAAAATATTTGGAGACATTAATTTTGACATATAAACCTTCAACAATCTGCAAAAGATGTTATAAAAATTAACTAGTTGATTCTTAGTGGCCCACTTTAGAAAATTTAACTCATATACAATTTTAATTAATCAAAAATGTGAATTAGTAATTATTCGAAAGTACACCTGTAAATACTTTTATTACGCTCGCTACAATTAGACATGTAGAAGAGCACCATGATA
Source organism: Sinopyrophorus schimmeli (assembly GCA_036325965.1). Classification (NCBI taxonomy): domain Eukaryota; kingdom Metazoa; phylum Arthropoda; class Insecta; order Coleoptera; family Elateridae; genus Sinopyrophorus; species Sinopyrophorus schimmeli. Next base: position 340,256 of record JARFIZ010000070.1, read on the forward strand.
ACTTATTAAACAGAATAAAATATCTAACCTTTTTCAAACAAAAAATAAATGTAATTTATTCTATTTGTAATTTTTTGAATTGAAGAATAAAATAATAATATAGGCAAATCCAATAAATACGAGGATGTGCGCATTCGAGCGAAAAGTGGCACATTTCCGAGCGAGGGAAGCAAATGAAGCGCGACGCGGAGCGGCGCGCTTCATTTTCCCGAGATCGGAATGTGCCACTTTGAGCTCGAATGTGCACACTCGGTTTTAAGCACGATTACAAAGCGTCCCGTTTTAACAGAAAAAAACTTGGTCAAATTTTTGGTATATGTTTACAAAAAACGCAACAAATACTAATCACTAAATAAAACAGTCGCACATTGTCTTAAAATCAACAAAGCAAAAAAACACTGTTTAGTGCTAAATACAAAATAAAATATTTAGTAAAAGGTTTAATTTTCGCAACCAGCTCGAATGCGGTTGACAATCCGGATAATCGCGAATCCGTATAATTGGGGTTTACTGTATAAACATAGTTTAAAGTATCTTTAGTTACCTATTTTTCTTTCAATTATAAAATAATTTACTGAATAACAATAAAATTTTTTGACCCAATCACGATGTTCCTTGATAAATGTAATGATTAATTTTTTGAAAGAAATATGTTTAGGTTTTGGTTGCAGAATTTTTTTAGCGAGTAAAAATAATCCTAAAATGGACATTGTATTGTCGTCCTTTTCGGATACGGTTCTGCCGGCTATACATTTCATAACTATTAATCTCGGTCATGCTCTCCAGCTGTTTCGTCAACTAAATACAAATAACTCCGCTTAAACGAAGGATATAATGTATTGTAACACTCCGTGTGTTCTTTAACCTGGCGTTTAGCACATTGTGGTAATTTAGTACGCGCCAAGAATTAGAAACCATTAAATTGAAGCCATGCATCTTTATTTCAGTGCTTAAATGTGGAGCTTTTTCTCTTTTTGCTTATTTCCTATGTCTCGAGCTTTACTCCGAACCCAAAACAAATCCGTTTAATTGCATATCCTTACCAAACGTAAAAAAAGCGTAACCCATAAAATATATCAAAGGTATTTCTAATATGCAATCGATACCCAAGATACTCCACGTCCGAAATTGGGCGACCGTGGTAAAAAAACTTCCGGACCTTTTTCAAAGGATCTTTACGTTTCAGCGATATTTTCCTAGGGGAGGGGTGGACAATCTAGGGATAAATCTAGGATTTACTTTAAGAGAGGCATGTAAATTATGTTCAGAACTAAAGCCGTATCGTTTTAATACAGAGATAGCGATACAAAGAAAGTGCTAACGAAGAAGTTCGATAATTTCGCTCGAATGTTGTGGCCTGTTCACTTATAGGATGTTTAGTCGACTATTTTTGTTAGTAATTGACTTTTAACCAGCAATAGATAAGTACTTTTTATTAATGTTATTTTAATGGTGCGGCTATTTATTTCGCAATTAATTTTGATTTCACTTTTTCAGCTATGACGGACGACCCTAGATTTTCAGAACCCATTCCTAATGTTACTGTGGCCTTAGGACGTGATGCAAGCTTACCCTGCGTCGTAGAAAATCTCGGAACGTATAAGGTATTATCTCATTTTTATTACATTAATTTCTTTTCGTTTATATTCGCTAAATAATGGAGACAAATCTTGATCGCAATTTTAATTTTAAAATCTACAATATGTTGCAAGATTGAATTTCTACGAAGGCGACTTTACCCCTTGATTAAATTTTCCATAACTTTAAAAAATTGAGTTTTTACGAAAACTTAGACGTACTATCGAGTTTTTTCTTGAGTACTAAATTCCAATCACACGTGTTTTAGAATTACTTGAATTTTTTTAAAATAAATTGATCGTTGTTAATCGTGGCGAAAAGCGGAGTGTGCACATTCGAGCTCAAAGTGGCACATTCCGATCTCGGGAAAATGAAGCGCGCCGCTCCGCGTCGCGCTTCATTTGCCTCCCTCGCTCGGAAATGTGCCACTTTTCGCTCGAATGCGCACATCTTCGTATTTGTTTAAATTACTTATTGGTTTTCAAAAGAAAATAGTCATGTATTGTAATAAAACGACATATGTGAACATTTTTCTGAGATTAAATTGTATAAAGCGCACAGCGTATTAATTTTTAATTAAAATTATTTAGGAAATAATTTAATTATTGTCAATCACGCTTAAAACCGAGTGTGCACATTTGAGCTCAAAGTGGCACATTCCGATCTCGGGAAAATGAAGCGCGCCGCTCCGCGTCGCGCTTCATTTGCTTCCCTCGCTCGGAAATGTGCCACTTTTCGCTCAAATGCGCACATCTTCGTGTTAATTTGATTTGACTATATTAATAACAAATTTTTCAAATCCAGATTTTCTATTCGGAAAAAGTTTTCGCTTGAAAGTGCACATATTCTTAATAATTAAATTTGCCTATATTATTCTTCTCTGTTACAATTAATATTAATTAAATCAAACTGAACTTAATGTACCACTTCTCGCTTTTCTTTTAACTAAAATTACAGTAGGGTATTTTTACCAAAAAACACATTTTTAATTTAGTACTTTTAAACTGGACTAGATAGGAGACTTCATCGTACATGAAAAAAAAATACTTTAACTTTTTTCGAATTTTGACTCTTATTTCCCAACCCTTTTTTTAACATACCACACCTAAGTCATTCTACAATTTTGAAGCACCCCCTATGTAATAAATAAATATTTTTTTATATTTAAAAATTGAATTAATCCATAAATGAATTCTAATTACAATAATGTAGGGGGAAAGTGGCATAAAAGAGCCAGTTTTTGAAAGAGCCATTATCAATTACGCGGTAGTTTTCACAGGAATCGTTTATGTATTATTATTTTAAGATAGTAACACTAGTCAGGTATCGCCCACAAAAATTTGACCGTTCACCGTCACTAAACGGCGCCGATACGACGTATTGAAGATTTTGTCCTCAAAAAGTAAGTTTTTGAGTTCAGTTTATTTGTTTTCTAACGCCTATACGTACAAAACTAATAATAATATGATTATACTATAATTTTATAGATATATTAGGCCTTCTAACAACATATATATTTTGCAGGCTAATCTTTGATTTCATACTAAATTTCGAGATTTTATTTCTTGAAAGAATATGTTTTGAAAGAGCCAGCTTTTAAATGCATAGTTTGCCATAATAATTGTAGTAACAACAATCGAGAGTGGTACCGATGCAAAATTTGTAACGGTTAGGCACATGAATCCTGTGTATTGTTTTTACTTAACATTATATTACTTCTTAAAAAGAACATACCTAGTCAATTTGCAATGATTGATCTCAAACGTCAAATTTTTTGACAGTTTCTTAGATTTAAGTAAATATTTTATCCAGAGTTTGCGTTATATAAAACGTTTTATAATTATAAGATCTAAAATTATATCTTAAAATTATTATTAAATAATATCTTCGTTAATGTACAGTTTTAGTCCTGTAATAAGAACATGGCTCTTTCAAAACCGGGGTTGGCTCTTTCAATACTTATAGGTTATGAAAGAGACGAATTTTATTCTTTTTATAACTGATTAGAAGTCTAAAAATTTCGTTAAGTTTTAAAAGCGTTTTATGACATTATGTACATATATAAATGAACAATTACAAATTATAAATTTTTTTAAATTTATTTATATCCTATATTATTTATACCTTTTTTTAAAACTGGCTCTTTATGCCACTTTCCCCCTATACAAAATGTACCTTAAAAGTAATTTTAGAATTTTAAATTAAAATTATCCAAAAATATTTGGAGACAGTAATCTTGACATATAAACCTTCAAATATCTGCAAAAGATGATATCAAAATCAACTAGTTAATTTTTAGTGGCCCACTTCAGAAAATTTGACTCGTATACAATTTTAATTAATCAAAAATGCAAATTAGTAAACATTCAAAAGTACGGTACTTGTACCCTAAATGATTATAATTCGCTTTTAATTTTTGTTTCGGAAATCCTATAAACAGTTGACCATAATAGAAAATCTATTTTCTTAATGCCTTATTATTATAAGCGCGAATTCATTTCATTGAATTGATTATGTACTTGTAACAATCTAAATTAATAATTATATTTTGTTAAAATAACTATATAAATGTTAGTCTAAGAAAATTATTTTATTAAATATGCGTACTTATAATACATTTTGGATAGAAATAAACACGTGTTTTCACGAAAAGTTCGTATTTGATAAAATTCAAATTATTTTGATTTTAAACTTCATATTTTATCTAAAATTAAACTAACATAATAAATAGTAATTTTTTATTTAAAATTGATCTCTTCAATATTAAATACGTGTGAAGATAAAGTAAATCTTTAATAAAACAAAATAATACATACCCTATACTTTTAAAATCAACTTCTAGGTTAAACTCAAAATACAGCTGTATTTCACTGACTTACAATATCCGACCATAAAATTCGAAAAATTGTTGACGCGCATAAATTCAAAATTGTTTCATCTTGGGAAAACCGAAAGACATTTTTAAACAAAAATAGATCTAATTTATTCGACTTTTAATATTTTAATTGAAGAATAAAACCTGGCTCCAATAAATACTAGATGTCAATTCGATCAAAATACATTTTGACGAGAATGAAATAAGCAAAACGAGCGATGTGCGCATTCGAGATCGGAATGTGCCACTTTGAGCTCGAAAAGAAGCCACTCGGTTAAGCGTGATTGACAATAATTAAATTACTTCCTAAATAATTTTAATTAAAATTAAAACGCTGTGCTCTTATACAATTTAATCTCAGAAAAATGTTCAAATGTCGTTTTATTTCAATACATACTATTTTGAAAACCAAAAGAATTAATTAATAAAGAGGATGCGCATTCGAGACACATCCGACAGGAAATGAGCGACCGGCGCCATTAGATCGGAATGTGCACTATGAATGACCTGGTCTAACGATTACCAAAAGTCACGTTTTAACCAAAAAAAATTGTTCACGTTAGTTATACCTCACCTAGTAGGTTAACAATCGCATGATGAGTGTGTTTAATTAGATTTGTTATTTTTGAAATCAGGGTGAGTTGGATATTTGTGTAAGAGCCCAAACCCACCCTCCTCGTTCCTAGTTATATGTCAGTAAACACACTTTGTGCGGAGGCGTGTGTATTTTCAACATAAAAGTAACAGAAAGAACAGTCGTTTCACGATTAACTCTTAATATTGCCGTAAATAGGGTATTTTAAAAATACTTTTTGCGCCAACAAAGCTTTTAAACAGAAAAGGAATTAATAGCGTTAAAAGAATAATAGTTGCCGCGTGTGTATTGTTGTTTAAAAGCTCCAAATGGCTAAGTTTTAAATTTAATGGCGCATCCACTACCGTCACACTGTTTGAAAATTTAATCTCGTTCATAATGTTATGAGCTTTTATGAACTACATAACTTAAGATATAGACCTCGTCTGAAGCTTAAGATCTTCTAGAAGTCTGATAACAAATTCAAGTACTCCGCAGCGGGCGTGACAGCAATCTGCGAACGATTAACACGGCAAATCCGGGTCTCAAACAGGCACAGCTTACGTCTTAGAATAAGATTAGATGCCCTGGTAAATAATGCAACTTATCACAGTATTTATTTTAAATTAATCTTAACGCGAGGGAAATTTTTAGCGAGGGACGTTTAGGGCTTTGGGTTAATGCGAGGGTTGCTTCTCTTACGTCGGATTTTTAAAGGTTTAATTTGTGGACAGAGAGCCCTTCGATTTTCTCGTAGGTAAAATTATCCTAGCAGTTAGTCCTTTTGGTAAAATGAGCGTCTTAATTTAACTCCCAAGTTGGGTAATCTTAGCACACTCTTGCAATAGGGAAGGCGAGACTAAATTGGTGGGTGGAGGAAGATAACGGGTCCGTTTGGTAATCAACAAGTTAACCTATTGTCGTCGACGCTCGACGCCGATAGCGTGTTCATCAAGCGCCTTACCGCTGCTGGCGACCCATTTACCGGGATTTGATTGATTATGAAGGTAGTGTGTGCAGTCACCACTATTAGATATCAGTCCTCTTAACGCGGCACGTCTCGTCGCTTCGCATTCTGAAAAGAAGCTTATACCTACATTAGCCCCATATTGCGCAAAAAACTTTATTAAACTTTTATTTATCGGCTAACGAACTTTAACGTGTTCGACACTTTTGCCCTCGCTTCAATCTACTCCGATTATTATTACTTCCAATTCGAATACGCAAATATGATAATGGAACTCAGCCGTATATACCGCAGGAAGTTGCCGTAATGAAATCTCCATTAACATAAACGAACTAACTGGCGAGGACTTTTTTCCTGCGTTTTGCTCGGCCCAACTTGGATAAGGTGACCAATTTTTTCCTGCTAAAACTAAATACGTATTAAATCTCAATTTACTCTAGTAAATAAATTCTATTTTTTGTAAATTTTATAATTACAAAGTTATTTGACATTAAAGAAAACAACAATTTTTAGTTTTTTTACTATTACTTCAAAACTATTCGGAATTTTAAAATTTTCTTAACGGAATCTTAATCGGCACCTAAAACTGCAAAACATTGCCCCTTTAACCAAACTTCTATCTCCACTAATAAGAAAGATACCCATGTTAGCCTACTCAATTTGGGACACTCTGTACATGGTCAAGTAAATTTAACATTTCAAATCGCGAAAAAAACGTTTGAACAACGACTGCAATAAATTTCACAGTGGTGCACCAAAATGCGAAACACCTTGTATATATATTTTTTTATGATCTCTAAACAAAACCCCAATAATTTGCTTTAATTTTACAAATTGAGCGTCAATTCCAAATTAATTACGTGCAAACGCAAATTCCATTATAAAGGGTGTTTCGAATTAAAGCAGAAAATATTAAGATTTTCAAAAATTCCCAAAAACGATCGTTACGAGGCTTTGTAATTATTTATAAGAGATTATTATTACAAACCGATAAACACGTGTGCCTATTTAAAAACTCAAATGCGCGATTCCGGAAAGCGCGATAACGTTAACTTGCAAATGACCGAAAGCGCTACGTCGAACAAAGGAAAATTAATTTTGGGCCTCGCAACTAACATTTTGGAAAGCCATTACGACCAAAAAAGCCGAGATTTTTGAGAAAGGTGGCGTAAAGATTTTTAAAGTATTATTTGTGACTTAACAAAAACGACAAAACATAGAATATTTAAAAATTAGCTTACAATTGAGATTTATATACAGGGTGTACTTTGGGGAGTTTTAAAACCCTTTGGTAAACAGTATTCTGTTTCACACAAACACTAATTAGTCAAAATCAAAATTTTCTAGAACGTTCTTAACACTTCAACCTGCTATTCACAAGTAGGGTGCGGGGGGGAACGATGTATGCAGTTTGCAACATTATCCGTTTATTTCGATTTTGGTATATGTTAAATACGATTTTTAAAAACGGCCGTACCGATGATTTATAATTATTTATAAGTTTGTACACACCAAAAAACAAATAATGTAACTAATTTAAATCAACTCGTGCGAGCCATCTACGGTACACGCACTAGTTTAAATTGATTTATAAAAGTTCAAATAAATAATACAATTAAACAAATATTTGCATTTTCAATTCTTAAGTAATGTATTAAAGTCGTTTAAAAAACGTTTGAACAACTGATATAATTCAAATTTCCTAATTATTCTTTGAAGCACATATGTTACATTCAAAGCACGTTGTATTCAAGCTGCCTATGTGTTAGTTATGGAAAATATAGTTTAAGTAAAGGGGCGGAGTTTATGTATTGATTTTTCACAAGGCCGTTCACGAAGCACTTCGTTTTGAAGCTTCGTATAAGTTAAGGCACATTTGCGCTGTAAAGGGGCCGAGTTTATGTATTGATTTTTCACAAAGCGTACAAAGTATTGATTTTTAGATATGCCAAACAGGTAGTGACATCGCCAAAAATTTCCAGTGGTTACGTTATGTTTAAGGCCACTGACCTGTGCGTTGCTCATAAACAAACCTGCATTCGTCGCTCGCTGTCACGTAAACCGGCACAAATTAGTGTTTTAACTGTGTTTAATTAGTGTTTGCCGGAGCGCCGGCATTCGCCCGACTACTGCGCAAAGGTGCCTTACTTCAAGCGAAAACTTTTCCCGAATAGAAAATCTGGATTTGAAGGGTTTGTTATTAATATAGTCGACCCCAATTAATACAAAGGTATGCATATTTGAGCGAAAAGTGGCACATTTCCGAACGAGGGAAGCAAATGAAGCGCGACGCGGAGCGGCGGGCTTCATTTTTCCGAGATCGGAATGTGCCACTTTGAGCTCGAATGTGCACACTCGGTTTTAAGCATGATTCACAATAATTTAAGCCAATAAATTGAACAAAAAATTAGTTAAATAATTTTAATCGTTCCCTCTCACTCACATTGAATAGAGTGCCATATCTTTTCGCTCCCTTCCACTCATTTGCTATGGTAAAAAAAATGTCAAGCATAAAATCGATTTTTACTAAACTAAATTTAAATTTATGATTCGAAAGAGCGTAGGATAAAGTAGACAAATTTAATAAATACGAGGATGTGCGCATTCGAGCGAAAAGTGGCACATTTCCAAGCGAGGGAAGCAAATGAAGCGCGACGCGGAGCGGCGCGCTTCATTTTCCCGAGATGGAATGTGCCACTTTGAACTCGAATGTGCCCACTCGGTTTTAAGCGTAATTCACATTATTTAATTTAAATAAGGAGGCAAAAATAAAATTCTTGTTAGGATTTTTTAATATTCGGTATCGTAATTGACAATTTTTTGAAAACGGGACATTTTGGCCTCCCGAATGATTGCTTGGGGACAACGGGACAAATGATCTGAAAACGCAACAATCCCATTCAAAACAGAAAGTATGGTCACATTATATACAGCTAAGAGTCGTTTTTTTTCTATACATTCAATTAACCGAATTTTCGATTATTCGAATGAGCTGCAACAATAATTAGTCCGGATAACCGAGTTTCCACTGTAATTCAATAAAGATGACTAAAATGATTTTTTTGATTTGAAAGATTGACTATTAACATAGAGAAATTCCACGAATGCAAGGTATGTGCACGTTCGAACGAATTTGTGTCCAGGGCAGGACTAGCATTTAAAACGATCAAGAAAATTTTAAACTAAGGCAAATGATGTGTATAATTCGTCAATTGATCACTCACATGATTGGTGCTCAGGGTCGGATTCAGTAATATAATGAACACTACTGGTACCTAGTTATTTTATTCTTTCAACAAAGTTTACAAGTGCGTTCTTCATTTTACTCGTTTTTAAATACCTCTTCAATATACCATGTTTGCTTCACACAGATATTCAAAGATAAACGTTCAGCAATTAACGCTATCTTAATCTAATATACCGTATTGTGACATTTGCTATAATTAAACATTCTAATATGTAATATGGTATTTTCAAACTATGGAAAGAAATTCAATTTAAACTCTATGAATTGAAGAACCAAATGTGAATAAAGTTTGTATTAGACATTCGAATTGACTTCGAACGCATACGAGTGCCACAAATGCTATTAATACAGCTGACAGAACATGTAGCGTTGGTCTAAAAAAAATTAAGAGAGGATTATCACCTTTTCAGATCTATTGAACATATTCAACATGAAATAGAATTTTCTAACTGGATAGACATCAAAATTTGATATTCAAATCACCAGTAATAATGGAGTTAAGGAAATTATGTATATACAGATTTAAGCAAAATTAAATTACTATGGGTATAAATGTATAATGTACAGGAGTGCACTTCATATAGTACTATTCGCTTAATAGAATCACTTTCGGATTAGCAATTTTGATTCGAGTATTTGGAGATAAAAACTTAGCTATCAAACAACCTAAAACATTATTAACATGGCCAATTTTTTTTCTCGTGATACAAGAAAGCATTTTTTTTCCCCTAATAATGAAGAGCAAATCATAATACTGTTTTTGAGAATTCAATGGAGCAATTTTGCGATTCTAATAGATAACAATGAATTTCTTTATTTTCCGTTTGAACAAGCTGATTGGAATAAGCAATGAACACAACAAAGGGTGACTACTGTATTTTGTAAGTACATCATGTGGTTTTTCGGGTGAGCAAAAATAATCCTAGAGCGGATTACCCCGCTTCTAACTAATAGTTTGGTGCAGGTTGACATCCTCCTCGCAAATAATCGTCAAATATTTTGTTCGTGCATTTTTAAAGAGAGGATTATCAATGTTGCAGAGTTAGCACTTTACTGATGCCACAACGGTAATGATGTAGTGTAGCGGTTGGGCCCGAGGTGATGGCAGGAACTGAGATATTCAGCAACTAGGAGGGGATTTCATAATGTTGTTAGAGGATGTAAATTTGAAGGGTGCTTCCTTACTCGTCAGGAAAATTCGCCGAAGTCTTTTCTTACCTTTTTTGTTATTCTCGAAATTTTCGAGTTAATCAGTTTTCTATTTCTTTTTCAAAATTGATCATTGGATTTGTTTGTTGAGCAGGGACGTGAGTAGTTCGTCAATGACTTAAGTGAATTGAAGTAGTAAACTCAAGTGGGAAATGTGGTTTCGTAAAATATACAAACAGACGTATTATAGCAAATAAACATACATATTCGATGTCCTAAGTGCTGGTTTGCGGTGTTCCATCTGACTATCTGCTCGACTGCTTACCAAATGTAAGCAAGGGGTTCTCATTTTACGGTATCTAACAAGCGTTCCTCTATTTACATGTTCGCCTACAGCATACGTAATCTGTGACATCGTTTATAAAATATTCTTACGAAAACACTAAGTAGATGGTTTGTATTTATATCATGTTAAACAACGCAGATTCTCAATGAAATTTAATTTGCCCAGGAAAACATTTCTGCCGGTATTTAAACTTCGTTCTCCATTCGCGCTTTAATAAAATCAACAACAAACTTTCCTACCGACGAACCATTATATTTATATTTCTCGCAATTGGTTCGCGTAATTAATTTAAAATTTTTTTCGGCGTTGAAAAAATAGAAACTAGCGCTGCTTTGAGTTTTATCCCACGTCATAAAGAGCACTTTCATCTTCAAACTTGAATCAGCTTATAAAAACTGAACTTCCTAAATTGCGGTTTAAAGGTTTGCTTAATTAAATTAGTTAATGCTAAACATAATACGAAATTCCTTAATTAATTATGAACAATATGTACATAGCAGTTTATAATAAATACCGCGTTTTAAGTATAAATGCTAAATTTCGAAGGCTGTAGCAGCAAAGCCATTTGTTAGATTTACAATCCAAAAAAGATAAATCCATCTTACTTTTGAATCATTATTTTGTTTTTTAGCGTTGCTCCTTTTGTTTGCTATAAAGACGTCGGTTTTTCTGAGGAAATATTTAACTGCGCTTTAATTTCTTTTATTCAGAATTTTCACGTATTTTTTCAATTAATTTTATTTATTAAACTTTGCTGCAAAATGGAACTATCGGTTTTTTATTTACCTTTTGTTCTTAAAATTCTATTCTTTTCGTTTATCCGTCGACCGATTTCATTTTCGGTCCCAATTAAATGAGTTAACTTTAACCAATAGTGACTTGTTAAGCAATCAATCAGCTTTTAACTCTAAATGACAAATATTAAACCTAAACCAATTTTGCCTTGCATAATTTAAGTAGTGAAGTATAAAATAGAGATAGGATCCAACAATTTAATAAAAGGGTTACTAATAAAGCCCGCCTAATATGATAAAGGCAAATTTTCAGTGGCGCTTTAATATTCGAACCGAATGGGTTGTAGACTAGGCCTCAAAATTTTTAAATATTTCTAAATATCAATAATACAATTTAATTCATTAAATGTTTATATATATAAATAATTTTTTGCATTCTTAAATTGGTATTGACTACGGGAAATCTTTTATAAACATACCACAAAGTTAATTGGGCAATTCTGTTTTTAAAGTTATACTTCTTTTAACGCGTTGAGAGTGAAATTTTAGCAGAAAATGGAAATTGAGCGAAATTGAATTTTTGGGATAAATACAGTCTTGTAATTTTTTATTCAAATTATTTAGAAAGTGAATTAATTATTGTGAATCGTGCTTAAAATAAACATAGTTGTAGATGAATAAGTCTACTAAAATTAGACCATCCTGTACATAAATCTCATAAAATGGGTCTGATTCTCACATAAAAAAATATACTTACCAGAATCGATGATGGATCCTCTGGAGCTGGCACTAGCACTGTCACTAACACTAACCCGATTACCGACACCAACACTAGTTAAGGCTTCCGGATGGATGCCGCGTCTTATTGTAGCAAAATGCCGACGTTTCGCAAACGTTTCAGTTTGCATCTTCAGGGCTGGATGCTCTGATACTAAAGCACCCTTTGATCAGGGGGTCCTTATATACCCATGCTCATGTCATGGAACAATGCACACAGAGTTATTCAACCATAACCTCAAAATTATCAAAAATTTTGGGAGGGTAGTGCCAAATAGGATTAATTTGGAAACCTCGGTCTCTATTGAGATTGTTAGGATTTTACCTATCTCAATGCCTTCACGATATTTCCTTGGAAAGTATCCTTTCACAGTTGCCAGTTTTTCGGCCTTGTCATATAGAATTGGATGTCCAGTTTCAGACCAATGTTCTGCCAAAGCAGATTGTGAAAAATTACGATATTTGACGCACCGTTGGTGTTCTTTAATTCTAGTGCTTATGTTCCTCCCGGTCTCTCCTATGTACACTTTTCCACACGAGCACGGAATTTTATAAATCCCGGATGTATCAAGAGTAGGTTTTTTGTCCTTAGGGTTCGGAAGAATCTGAGAGATTTTCTTCTGAGGTCTGAAAATAACCTTGATGTTGTGTTTCCTAAGGACTCTACTGATACGGTCGGAGGTACCCTGAAGATACGGAAGAAACACCGTCTTTGTCGTTTCGTTTACTGGCAACTCAGCGTTGCTTTGGTCCGAGCCTAGTTTGGTTTTAAAACGTTTTATGGATCGGTAGATGTCCTTTTTCCCATAGCCATTCTTCGACAAGGCATCAGTGATATGTTCTAATTCCTTATCTAAGGCTGTAGGTTCCGAAATTGTTAAAGCTCTATATACCAAAGAATTGATTACCGAGTTCTTCTGCGATGGGTGATGGTGTGACGTAGCATGTAAATATCGATCTGTATGTGTGGGTTTACGATAGACTTGATGGCCTAGAGAACCGTTCGATTTCCGTTCTACCAACACATCAAGAAAAGATATTTTCCGATTTTGTTCCGTTTCCATAGTAAATTGTATGTTGGGATGTTGAGAGTTCAAAAAAGTCAAAAACCCGGGAAGCGTGTCCTGCCGTGACTCCAGATCACAAATGTATCATCAACATATCTAAACCAGGTTTTCGGTTTAAGCGGAGCGTTTTAAAATTTTGTTTTCAAAGTCTTCCATAAAATGTTAGCTATGATAGGTGAGATTGGTGAGCCCATTGCAGCACCCGCGATTTGTTCAAAAATTCTCCTTGAAACTGGAAAAAAGTCGACGAAAGACAATGCTTGATGAGCGGTAGTAGATTTTGCGAAATTTCGTTTGATTTTGTTATGATCTGTAATGTATCAGGTATTGGTACGTTTGTAAATAACGACACGATATCAAACTGACCAGAATATCTGAAGGATTCGTTTTAATTTTGGAAATTCTTTTAATAAAGTCCGTAGAATTTTGATACTAAAATTGTTTGAGCCCGTAATGTTTTGAAGAGGTTTTGTAAGAAATTTTGATAATTGATACGTGGGACCTCCGATGTTACTGACTATTGGACGTAATGGTATGGAATCCTTGTGAATTTTCGGTAGTCCATACAATTTAGGAGCCGACGATTCTTTAGGTGTGAGAGTTTTGATCGTTTCCGTTGGAAGACCAGATTTTTTGAGAAAATCAATTGTTTTGCGCTGAATTGAAGAAGTCGGATTACGTTTGAGTTTTCTATATGTGTTGGAATCATCTAATAATGAATAGATCTTTCTGCAGTAATCAGTTCTGTCCATAACCACTGCTATGGGAAAAAGGACATCTACCGATCCATAAAACGTTTTAAAACCAAACTAGGCTCGGACCAAAGCAACGCTGAGTTGCCAGTAAACGAAACGACAAAGACGGTGTTTCTTCCGTATCTTCAGGGTACCTCCGACCGTATCAGTAGAGTCCTTAGGAAACACAACATCAAGGTTATTTTCAGACCTCAGAAGAAAATCTCTCAGATTCTTCCGAACCCTAAGGACAAAAAACCTACTCTTGATACATCCGGGATTTATAAAATTCCGTGCTCGTGTGGAAAAGTGTACATAGGAGAGACTGGGAGGAACATAAGCACTAGAATTAAAGAACACCAACGGTGCGTCAAATATCGTAATTTTCACAATCTGCTTTGGCAGAACATTGGTCTGAAACTGGACATCCAATTCTATATGACAAGGCCGAAAACTGCAACTTGAAAGGTACTTTCCAAGGAAAATCGTGCAAGGCATTGAGATGGTAAAAACCTAACAATCTAATAGAGACCGAGGTTTCCTGAAATTAATCCTATTTGCGACTACCCTCGCCAAATTTTTGATAATTTGAGGCATTATGGTGAATAACTCTGTGTGTCAATTGTTCCATGTTAATGAGCATGGTAGTATAAGGACCCCTGATCAAAGGTGCTTTAGTATTAGAGATACCAGCCCTGAAGATGCAAACTGAAAGTTTGCGAAACGTATTTTGCTAACAATAAGACGCGGCATCCATGGAATTAAAGTTTGGTGTCGGTAATCGGGTTTGTGTTAGTTAAGTCTAGTGCAGCTCCAGAGGATCCATATCGATTCTGGTAAGTGTTTTAATTTTATTATTAATAACCGCGAAAGCCTTAAGTTCAAAATAAAAAAATATCTTTGTCTTAAAATAAACACGTCCGCTTTTTCTATAATAAATTTTCTATCCCACATGTTAGTTATTATTAATCTATTAAAGCAGCATCTCAGAAATGGATGAAGCCATTCTTCATCTCCAATTATTGTTTCTAAGCTAAAGCGACCAGATGTTTGGCTATAACCAATATAATTCGGGTTTCGTTATTTAAACAATAGCAAATTTTTATATGAAAGTAAACGATAACAAATATAAAACGAATAGGTACACATTGGTATTTTCAAATTATTCTAATACTATATTTTTGATAAACAAATGTTTGTAGATACTAATTGATCATTAACATTTACGTTTATGTAGTACTACCACGTTTTTTAAGTTTTTTAAAATGAAAATGTAGCACTGTATTATTAATATTAAAAATTTGTAATAGCCGAAAATATTGAATTTGCAAACAAACTATTCAATAGTTAAGTTCTAATTACATTTGTAAATCTATGGCAGTGATGGTTTTAAAATAACACAATTATTTGTGTGATCAATATAGAAATATAACACCAATAATTTGCGATATTTTTTAATAAACGGGGACTAAACCAGGAATATGTAAATGCCACAACCCTTTAATAAAGGTTCAGTCAATATTCCTCTTTTTACATACATGTATACACATTTTCATTGCAATTTCAAACAAAATAAATATTGAACGTGATCAATTCTAAAGAGCACCATTTATTTATAATTTATTTAAATTATTTACTCGACAACCGAATACATAATTAGGCGGGACATTTTAACTTAACCGTTGAATACTTTATTTAGTATTTTTTTTATAATTTATTACAAAATGCTTATCGTTTTCATAGCACCGAAATGGCCTTAAATTTTTTATTGGTTTTATTTCAGTTTTGAAATTAAAAGAAAGCAACAAACCATTTGGGTTGCCAAGAAAAAATTTCTTATTAAAACGAGTAACATAATTTTTCAAAGGAAAAATCGTTAAACAATGCATCATTGTAATGTGACGTCATAAAAGGGGGGAATCAATTCATAAAGGTAAAAGAAACTATTTTTCCACTTACACATATATATAGGTATACTTATATTATATATGGATATATATATTTGCGCCCTTTAGTGTTATGCTTGGTGATTTATAGGAAGTGGTGAGCATTTTCCATCCTGTTTAAGGGGGTGAATATCATTTGGTCGTTACAAGAACCATTCACAGATTTCGACCCTAATAATTAAATTCATTTTCCTATTGTACGCGAATAATTTTTTTCTTATTTTATTCGTAGCGTTTGGAAAAAATAAGGAGTTTGCTTTAAATTAGATTTATAATGTACTTTTTCGAGAGAATGGAAGTGGAAATTATAAAAATAGCGTATTAGACGTAACAATCTGCGAAACACATATCGTTTGTTGGAAAATAACAATCTCGTGACACACTACCTCTTCCCGAAAATCCGGAAATTACGAATCAATCACAAAGCGCTAGTGTCCCAGAAAGCAACTAAAAGTGAGTTCCTAAATGAAACTAGATTGCTTTAAAAAATATAACAGAACCAACTCTAAAGATAACGAATAAACTTTAAAGTTTCCTCGAGTGGACTTTGCCAAAATAAATGATACCATCCTAAGAATTAAACTCTATTGTTATCTCAACGAATTGCACACAGAACCTCTAAAACGGCATTTGCCATTTTTTTGTTCACATCGTTAAACATAACAATTCTACATTAAATTCCATTAGGTTAAATCTAATCTGAAAATAATAACCGAGTAGCTTTCAGAAACCATAAGTTTAATAGAAAAACAATAAAAGCATTACGTGGGAGTAATCACGGAAACATGTAACATATTGTCCCGCAAAAGAAGAGGAACATAAAAATATTAATATTGTAGAAAATACTTAGAACTTAGGACTTAGTTCTGATGTAAAAAGATAACGGAAGATGCTATCTGTCAAAACTTAATCTATTTCGCATCGACCTATAGCAATCGATTCTTGTGTTTATTTCTTTTCTGTATTCTCTCAGGATTATGGGATTATTTACTGAAAGTGGGCTTTAAATGTTTTTTTTTGAGTAAAATTCCGAGGCCACACTTATTTTATAAACGTCACACAGCAATATTAATTATCCCGATTATAATTTAAATTTATTAACGTCCCTATAAAAATATTAAATTAATTTAAAAATCCTCTCTTTTTTTCATTTAAAGTTGAAGGATATTCCTTGTAATTTATTGCTATCGTTTCTTGTTTATAAAAAGGTTATGTTTTAATTCGAAAGAACAAAAATAGAAATTGCGTTTTAACTTGCAAGTGAAAATTCAATTGCCCTTTGCAATGCTTCCGCTAACATTTCTCAGTTAGTGAAATTAGGAAGAAAATGAAAGAAGGAAAAAATTCTCGTTAATGGAAAAACAAACACGGTGCAATTTCGAATACAATTTTTCCAGAATAATTGTTCTTAAATTAAAATTAAATTAGGAAGTAGGCAAAACTGAACTTTACCTTTGCCATAATATATACATAAATAAGGATTCCCAGGCTAATCGATAATTAAGAAACCATTTAAAAGATTGGGCTAAAGCTTTTATTAAAAAACGAAAAATAATTTGAAACGGCCTAATACTCAAAATGAAAAATAAATCAGAAAAGGAGGCACACGAATGTAGAAAAATTAAGGCAGAATGTCGAATGAATTTATAAAAGATTTAGAAATATGCAAATCTTGTACAACTAAGTGCCGTCATTAAACATTTGTTTTAATGACTTACCTGCTTTTCCTTGTGAAAAGCTCACCCAGTTGTACGTTAATGGAGAGAACTTTGTATTAGGAAATCAATAACTTTATCCGCAATATTACTACACTTTCATTAATAAATTACCTTATAAGCAGTGACACAACAAGAGGACCATAAAAGCACAAAGCATGCGAAATTTAAAAAAATCATTCTAAATAAAATAAAAATGATTTCTCGGAAAATTCTAGGGCCGACCCACGGCTGTAGTAAAAAGTAAACATAAAATGAACCAATTTAAAAATATTCTCGGTTTTATTCATTAAATAATTTCATTTAAAAAATATTCTATTGTATCAATTTAAAGTTAGATTTTTCTTAAAATCCGTTTATATGGTTAATTTAATTTTGAACCTATACATAAAAATACAACTCTATTTTAAAAATTTGATTTAACATTCTATTCGTTCGATATCTATTCTTGCACTTACATTTGTCCGAAAGTCCTTTTCATGTCGTCATAAATTTTTAGTTGTCTTACGGTCCGAAGGCAACGAATTTATTTATACTTTTAGTAATAATAAATAAGCTCGCATTTTATGAACTTATATTTTATTAACAAATAATGAGAACTACTTTGTAGATTAAAAATATAAACACAATTCAACAATTTCGATGTTAAATAAGATTTGTCAACCAATAAAAGGTTTATTTAATTAGTTTCCTTTTAAACTAATTTTGGTTTCACAAACAACCCTAATTTATTTTAAACAAATACATATTTTTTTAAGGATTCGTCTGAACAAAAGGATCGCTTCTTCTTATATGGGTAACTTGTACTTCATTTTCGCTGACAGATATTACTTTTCCAGGGTAGAATTTCCGTTGTAATTTGCAATAAGATATTCTTTCCCGGTATATAACATTTGTTAGAGGTGTCAAAGAAAACTTGTAAAATAGTTAAAAAAAAACACGCGTGCTATTCGTAAGCTCCTCGATTACTAATTAAATTTTTTCTACTTGGTAAGGGACTTTGTAAATTCCAAAATTTGCTTTTTATAAAACAATTATATGTATGTACACACTTAACTCTAGCAAGAAAATAGTTAAAAGTTTCATCTTTTATGATAAATAGCTCTTTTATTCAACGTGCAAAAATTTTTAATTTAAGCAATTTTTTTTTGGGAAGGTTATTCTTTATGTGTATCTGAAATTTGAAGAAATTCTGAGAAAAATGGGTGTCTGGAAAAACTACCTTAAAATTTATTTTAAATATAAATGTTGTTTGAAATCAATATAATTAAATTTAGTCCAAAGCCGGTTACATTTTATATTTAGAAAAGTTATAGCGGGTATTTTCAGTCATTTTTTTTCAAAATTAATTAAATCTAACGCAAGGGCTGTTTAATGGGGATTTTCGTGAGCACTTTATATATAAAACAATTTGTTGTAATTTTGCTAATAAGCCCAGAAAAAAATAATAAACAAATCGATCTGTTGTAATTTATTTCAAAAATAGCAAAATATTTTTTTCAAAATTAATTAAATCTAACAAAAGGGTTGTTTAATGGGGACTCTCGTGAGCACTTTATATAAAGAACAATTTGTTGTAACTCTGCTAATAAGCTCAGAATAAATTAATAAACAATTCGATCTGTTGTAATTTATTTCAAAAATAGCAAAATATTTTTTTCAAAATTAATTAAATCTAACGCAAGGGCTGTTTAATAGGGACTTTCGTGAGCACTTTATATATAGAACAATTTGTTGTAACTCCGCTAATAAGCCCAGAAAAAATTAATAAACAATTCGATCTGTTGTAATTTATTTCAAAAATAGCAAAATATTTTTTTCAAAATTAATTAAATCTAACAAAAGGGTTGTTTAATGGGGACTCTCGTGAGCACTTTATATATAGAACAATTTGTTGTAACTCCGCTAATAAGCCCAGAAAAAATTAATAAACAATTCGATCTGTTGTAATTTATTTCAAAAATAGCAAAATATTTTTTTCAAAATTAATTAAATCTAACAAAAATGTTGTTTAATGGGGACTCTCGTGAGCACTTTATATAAAGAACAATTTGTTGTAACTCTGCTAATAAGCTCAGAAAAATTAATAAACAATTCGATCTGTTGTAATTTATTTCAAAAATAGCAAAATATTTTTTCAAAATTAATTAAATCTAACGCAAGGGCTGTTTAATGGGGACTTTCGTGAGCACTTTATATATAGAACAATTTGTTGTAACTCCGCTAATAAGCCCAGAAAAATTAATAAACAATTCGATCTGTTGTAATTTATTTCAAAAATAGCAAAATATTTTTTCAAAATTAATTAAATCTAACAAAGGGTTGTTTAATGGGGACTCTCGTGAGCACTTTATATATAGAACAATTTGTTGTAACTCCGCTAATAAGCCCAGAAAAATTAATAAACAATTCGATCTGTTGTAATTTATTTCAAAAATAGCAAAATATTTTTTCAAAATTAATTAAATCTAACAAAAGGTTGTTTAATGGGGACTCTCGTGAGCACTTTATATATAGAACAATTTGTTGTAACTCCGCTAATAAGCCCAGAAAAATTAATAAACAATTCGATCTGTTGTAATTTATTTCAAAAATAGCAAAATATTTTTTCAAAATTAATTAAATCTAACGCAAGGGCTGTTTAATGGGGACTTTCGTGAGCACTTTATATATAGAACAATTTGTTGTAACTCCGCTAATAAGCCCAGAAAAATTAATAAACAATTCGATCTGTTGTAATTTATTTCAAAAATAGCAAAATATTTTTTCAAAATTAATTAAATCTAACAAGGGTTGTTTAATGGGGACTCTCGTGAGCACTTTATATATAGAACAATTTGTTGTAACTCGCTAATAAGCCCAGAAAAATTAATAAACAATTCGATCTGTTGTAATTTATTTCAAAAATAGCAAAATATTTTTTCAAAATTAATTAAATCTAACGCAAGGGCTGTTTAATGGGGACTTTCGTGAGCACTTTATATATAGAACAATTTGTTGTAACTCCGCTAATAAGCCCAGAAAAATTAATAAACAATTCGATCTGTTGTAATTTATTTCAAAAATAGCAAAATATTTTTCAAAATTAATTAAATCTAACAAAGGGTTGTTTAATGGGGACTCTCGTGAGCACTTTATATATAGAACAATTTGTTGTAACTCCGCTAATAAGCCCAGAAAAATTAATAAACAATTCGATCTGTTGTAATTTATTTCAAAAATAGCAAAATATTTTTTCAAAATTAATTAAATCTAACGCAAGGGCTGTTTAATGGGGACTTTCGTGAGCACTTTATATATAGAACAATTTGTTGTAACTCCGCTAATAAGCCCAGAAAAAATTAATAAACAATTCGATCTGTTGTAATTTATTTCAAAAATAGCAAAATATTTTTTCAAAATTAATTAAATCTAACAAAAGGGCTGTTTAATGGGGACTCTCGTGAGCACTTTATATAAGAACAATTTGTTGTAACTCTGCTAATAAGCTCAGAATAAATTAATAAACAATTCGATCTGTTGTAATTTATTTCAAAAATAGCAAAATATTTTTTCAAAATTAATTAAATCTAACGCAAGGGCTGTTTAATGGGGACTTTCGTGAGCACTTTATATATAGAACAATTTGTTGTAACTCGCTAATAAGCCCAGAAAAATTAATAAACAATTCGATCTGTTGTAATTTATTTCAAAAATAGCAAAATATTTTTTTCAAAATTAATTAAATCTAACAAAAATGTTGTTTAATGGGGACTCTCGTGAGCACTTTATATAAAGAACAATTTGTTGTAACTCTGCTAATAAGCTCAGAATAAATTAATAAACAATTCGATCTGTTGCAATTTATTTCAAAAATAGCAAAATATTTTTTTCAAAATTATTTAAATCTAACGCAAGGGCTGTTTAATGGGGACTTTCGTGAGCACTTTATATATAGAACAATTTGTTGTAACTCCGCTAATAAGCCCAGAAAAAATTAATAAACAATTCGATCTGTTGTAATTTATTTCAAAAATAGCAAAATATTTTTTTCAAAATTAATTAAATCTAACAAAAGGGTTGTTTAATGGGGACTCTCGTGAGCACTTTATATAAAGAACAATTTGTTGTAACTCTGCTAATAAGCTCAGAATAAATTAATAAACAATTCGATCTGTTGCAATTTATTTCAAAAATAGCAAAATATTTTTTTCAAAATTAATTAAATCTAACAAAAGGGTTGTTTAATGGGGACTCTCGTGAGCACTTTATATATAGAACAATTTGTTGTAACTCCGCTAATAAGCCCAGAAAAAATTAATAAACAATTCGATCTGTTGTAATTTATTTCAAAAATAGCAAAATATTTTTTTCAAAATTAATTAAATCTAACAAAAATGTTGTTTAATGGGGACTCTCGTGAGCACTTTATATAAAGAACAATTTGTTGTAACTCTGCTAATAAGCTCAGAATAAATTAATAAACAATTCGATCTGTTGCAATTTATTTCAAAAATAGCAAAATATTTTTTTCAAAATTATTTAAATCTAACGCAAGGGCTGTTTAATGGGGACTTTCGTGAGCACTTTATATATAGAACAATTTGTTGTAACTCCGCTAATAAGCCCAGAAAAAATTAATAAACAATTCGATCTGTTGTAATTTATTTCAAAAATAGCAAAATATTTTTTTCAAAATTAATTAAATCTAACAAAAGGGTTGTTTAATGGGGACTCTCGTGAGCACTTTATATAAAGAACAATTTGTTGTAACTCTGCTAATAAGCTCAGAATAAATTAATAAACAATTCGATCTGTTGCAATTTATTTCAAAAATAGCAAAATATTTTTTTCAAAATTAATTAAATCTAACGGAAGAGCTGTTCAATTATTTTTCGTCTAATTTATAGGCCTAAAATATTGTGAATCATGCTTAAAACCGAGTGTGCACATTCGAGCTCAAAGTGGCACATTCCGATCTCGGGAAAATGAAGCGCGCCGCTCCGCGTCGCGCTTCATTTGCCTCCCTCGCTCGGAAATGTGCCACTTTTCGCTCGAATGCGCACATCCTCGTATTTATTACATTAATATAATTTACGATAAGCTCCTTCAAATTAATTATTTTATTTTATTTTAGTAAATATCGATTTTATATTCGAAAAACGTATTTACCATAGCAATGAGTGGAAGGGAGAGGAAAGATACATTGTGTTTTACTTAAACCTATTCATTATTGGTAATTAAAATATATTTCTTATCATTTAACTGTCATAAAATACAATTTTGTGGATTTTATTTTATTTTTGGGGTATGGCAAACGCCACCTAGTATGGCATGTGACATTTAGTCACCTAGTATGGAGAAGGTTAAAATGCAAAAGAAAATAAATTGATATGATGATAGTGGAAAAAAGTTAACTTAAGAAAATAGGAAGTTGAAAAAACAAGAATGAATGGAGGATTTAAATGGCTATTATCGATCATACACGATATGTTTACTAACATGAAATCTAACATAACACCCTCGCCATTATGTTGCAGAATAGAAAGCGTTCTCGAGTTATGTCTAAGTAAAAATTATTGGCCTAAGGCTGTTCTTTTCTTCGTAAACAATACGCACTTTAAGCTGCAACATACGAACAAACACGATGAGCTTTTGATTTGGCGGCGTTGGGAGCGATTAATTAAAAATGATCTCGTCAAGAACGAGGGAAATGAAAAGGAATAATTCGGTTAATTGATTCCGGCAGTCGCACACCGGTTACCTGACCAAGTTTACGTTAGCAACTTTATTTAAAACCCACTTCTCATCAGTTTTTCCGGTCAGTTATTGTTTAAGCGAATGAAACATCTGTTCTTTCTGTTCGTATGGCGCAACACCAGCTGGAAGATCCGCAAACCAATCTGCATTACATGATCGGATCGTGTTGGCCGCCATCCAAATCTTCTACTCGGTGTTTAGTGAATATAAATTATTTTTTTGCGTTTTATCTTTTTTAGTTTTTGTTTATCGTAAATATTTTTTACGTTTCTTTTCCAGGTTGCTTGGATACACATAGACAGGCAGATGATTTTAACGATCCATCGGCACGTTATCTCGAGGGTTCCCCGATTTAGCGTCTCCCACGATAACGCGAAAACGTGGTTGCTGCACGTCAGCAGCGTCCAACAGGAAGATCGAGGGTATTACATGTGTCAGGTGAATACGAACCCCATGATAAGTCAAGTAGGATATTTACAGGTAGTAGGTGAGTTATCTTCAAATTTCGATTTTAACATACTGCCATTCCATATGAAATTTTTTACAATAAAGTACTAACTCTTGTGATGTCGTGACATAATTATCATTGTCCTAGAATAAAATCTACGAAAAAAAAATTTGGAAAATTGATAATTTTGAAAAAAGCTCAACTGTGACCCCAAAAACTCATGTGGGGGAAAAAATAAAAATCTGAAATTTTCAGAAAATGTAGTCCATATCTTTGTTAATGAAGTCCAGTTAATGCCATTCTGTTATTAATATAACGTTGTTTATTAATATGCAAAAGGGTGGACACATGGTCCAATCAAATATCGTAAAAATGAGTAAAAATTGTGAAAATGTCGGATGGTCACCATCTTCTTCCTAATTGTTTTAGTTTAATTTTATTGTATTACATAAAATGCACACATGGCCCTTTCAAATAAAATAACAACCATTTCAATGCCTCTTCTAAATAAAAAGCTAGAGCTCATTATGTACAAGTATGAAATTGACCCAATTTTTGACTTCAGATGGGTACTGATCAGAAGTTATACAATAAAAAAAATTGATGGTGGTGGTTTAGCATTTCTGGCACCACAAAGATCATCTACAATTTTTTTTATTAAAATTAAAAATTATGCGGCACACTTTTTAATTCGAATTTGATGATTTCATATGGAATGACCCCATAGAAATGAGCGGGGGAGTTCGAATGGTATTAAGGGTCCTTTTTTTCAGTTCCTCCGAATATTTTGGACGTGGAGAGCACGCAATCAACGGTCGCCGTGCGTGAGAACCAAAACATTAGTTTAACGTGTAAAGCGGATGGATTTCCTACTCCGAAGATCATGTGGAGAAGAGAAGACGGACAAGCTATCTCCGTCGAACGCCGCAAAAAAGGTGAGTTTTGTCAGCAATTAACACAATATTGTACTCTGGCAAATTTCCACTTGCTTGGTTAGTTACTCCCTGCTATCTGATGTAATTCGGTATCAAGGGAATTCCGTGTATAGTCCCTAATTATACATTTAATGGTTACTACCTCGTTATGTTGTGCAAAATAATACGTAAAAATTTATTCGTCTGGAAATAAGGTAACAGAACATTTATTCCGAGGAGAAATAACTTTAATAGGAAGACCGAACCGAACTTGAAAGCTTTGTAATAATTTGAAGATACAGATCAATCGATAGATTTCTTAAATCGTTAATGCAAATATTAAATGCAAGCCGTTTTTCTTTGCTTTCACCGTTGTTTATTTATCGGTAAATATACAAGCAGAATATTAAATTCGTTTCTTTATTTTTCTTATTCGTTACATTTTATAATATTCCGAAATACTTCAGGTATGAACGAAAGAAAATTAGAACTAAACAGGTGCTTATATCGAAATTCTTTGGGGAAAACTTTCGAACTAATTAGCTTTACTTAAGATTTTTTTGTTTGTTTTATTACGAAATTAATTGCCTTCACCTAAAGGAATCGTTTAAGTATATGAAAACCCCATAACAGATTGTTTACAGAAATAAATTTTTATTATTCCAAAATTTATTCACCTAAAGAATTTTTTTAATTAAAATCCTCAGTTTAAAAATTTTAACAAGATAAATCTGTTGGCTGTTTTTTTAACTAAACAAAGCCGAATGGATGTGGGTTTTTATACAATAAAATTTAGAGCAGTAAACTTACATGTTCAAATTTGGTCAAAGTGCGATTCAATGATTTTCGGTCTTCTCTAAATATTCAAATTAATATTTTACGTTGCCGATAAAATGTAACATGAATTAATGATCTAAATTAAAATTTTAAGGGACAGCAGATAAATAACTTGAAAAGAACGACATAATCTATTATGGTAATAAAATGATAATCAATTTTGACCAGCGAATTTTGTATGGTTGCATTTTAGCAATTTTTTTTTATAATTATGGTAAGCCTTGCGATATCTGTAAAGATTCACATAATCATCTCAGAAAAAGCTCCTGATCTAGTTCCGGAACTACCACATTGCGAAAGTTCGTGTCAAGAATAAATATCGCCAGTTTTATTGCAAAATAATACTCATTGATTTTCTTTTAATAATAAAATGATTAACAGGACGGTTAAATCGTGAAAGCTTCATTTTGCGCCTCGCATTTTTTTCTGCGACATAAAAAATTCGATTTGTATAAGGAAAAAATAGGATTAGAATTTGCAGATCATTAGAAACGTTTTTCTTTTTTGAAAGAAATGCGAATTACGTGTAGGCCCGAAATACTTATTGAAAAAATAAATAACCTTTGGCTTTGTTTATTCTTTAGAAGATATTCCTTCCGGCATTGAATGAATATTTTTTGGTACAGAAAAAGAGAATAATGTCAACAGTAAGAAAGGTAGCTAGTGCCGGTAAAACACATAAACGATCAAGGTTCGTTGAATCACTAAGAAAGTTGAAAATATGGGAAGATCGTGTTTGAGAAAACAGAAAAGATTTTTTAGGGAATTTCTAAAAAGATCTTATGTGAAGAACGGAAGGAATCTGAGAGCTTAAGTGCTTACGTGCATGAAATTGACTGTCGCAAACGTTGTATATTCGGATAGAAAGTAGAGATCACCCTTTGAACACCAAACAGAAATAAAAAGTGAAATGTCCTTTTGGTAAAATGTCGAAAAAAATGGGCGACCCTAAACAAGGACATCGGCAAATACACTGCCAAAAATTTTCATAAAACGGTTCCCCACTTTTTTAATTTCGACTCGAAATCGGTTTCGTCGCAAACAGAGGGTTGTCCGAAAGCATCGATCGTGCTGCAACGCTCGAAATTATTTACAAAAGTTATTTCGCAGTCAGAAGAAGTAATGTAACTCGCAAATTCGACAACATCTCAATTCCGGCGGATTAGTTGCTGCAATATTTAAGAGGTAAGGGGGCCGGGATGAGTTTCTTTTCGCCTTGTCCTGTCAGTAACTGTACGTGCAGCTGTTCCAAATCTGGCAGTCGAACGCGTATTTTTGCTGCAATTGTGTAAAAGTGGAAATCTTGCACAACAACCCATACCGATTCCCTGATAGACGGAAACAAAAAGCTCTCCGGAGTGTCGTATCGTTGGCAGACCGTCTGCGCGCAGAATGTCAACTGCTCTCGTGTTACATAAATCTGAAATGGTTTACCAAAACCACATTTTCATCCGATTGTTTAATATTGATGGCACATTCTAAAATCATAAATAACTACCCTTACGATTAATTATTTACAACGCCGAGGAGTTCGCCTTCCTTTATTTATTTTAATCTCTCGGACTTACAATACGAAGCTACGAACGAGAAAGAATATTTATTTTTAAAACTAGAAAAGAAACCTGCCAGTGTTCTTCGCTTATTTTATTAATGAAGAGAGCATTACCCAATTAAATGTTCTCGGAATATCTTCTTTTTTTTGCTTTACCAATATTAAATTATGAATCACTAGAAAAGATGCTTTGTCGTCGAAACAGTTTCCATAAAGTCTTCGAAAAAGAATGATAAAAGCTATTGAAAGAGATCGGATTTTAAAATCTGTTACTATATTAAACGGTGATTGATATTCCAACCAGAGCCGTAGCCAGGACTCAAAAACTAAACAAGTAAATTTTATACGGCAATATACAGGGTGTTCTTTTTCAAATTTATTACTCCTAGCGATCTTAATAACCAAAAGAGGTTTTAAAAGTGAGACCTTTTGTATATTAGTTATTTTAAATAGCAATTTTTTAATTTTACTGGTAGGATATTGGATACTTAGACAAAATCATAAGTAGATGTTAATTTTTTAAATATTTTGTTGAATTGTTTTCAATTTCTTCACGCAAGCTAGAAAACAATAAAATAGTAAGTTAAATATAGACTGATCATTTCAAAATCAATAAAGAATAATATAAAAATAACTATACAATATTTACTTTTTTTTAAATTAATTATGTTTATTCTAAAACTGTTAACTAATACAGTACGGTTTATTGCAATTGCCGCACTACAGTTTCAAATGTTAACTTGTTGATTAATTATTTTGAAGCTTTTTTATTAAAGTTTAATTATACATAAA
This sequence comes from Sinopyrophorus schimmeli, assembly GCA_036325965.1. Classification (NCBI taxonomy): domain Eukaryota; kingdom Metazoa; phylum Arthropoda; class Insecta; order Coleoptera; family Elateridae; genus Sinopyrophorus; species Sinopyrophorus schimmeli. The sequence goes on from JARFIZ010000070.1 coordinate 368,247, forward strand.
TCATATAATTGTGCATTAAAATATATAATTTTATATCAATTTGGGAATACTATATCGGAAAATAATTTATGTGTGAGAGTGGTACTACACTTTTAATAAACATTGTGTAGTGGTGGATAAAAAAATAGATCTCTTTCAAATAACAATTTTGATTCATAATAAACAAATACAGTATACTAAAATCTAAAAGTGAAGGTTGTTTTTATTTGATTCTTGCACAAAATTCGCACATTGGTTTATAGATTGTTTGATCTTTCTGATTGCTAATTAAAGTAAAAAATGAAAGTGAAAAAAAAGATGATTTATTTTTTCGATCTGAATTCAGTTATTTTGTGAATTTCAAAGCGAGCAGCACTCGTTCTTTTTAAGCTACGGTACTGATTTGAACAACCCTTGTATTTTAACGATCGTTTATAAAAGATACAAGGGTTCCGATTTGAAGTTTATCTGAGTTCATAATAGAACTGATAATTATTCGGTTACATTTAATTCATTTAAAAGGCTAACGGTCAGATTATAATGCGGCTTCAAAACTGAGATTAATACAATTTCGCGTTAATTTGGTTACAAAAATTGCCACTTAAAGAAAAACCAATGTAAAACTAATTAAAGTTAATTTAAACTAATAAAGCGTGAGGCTCTTATTAAGAAGTAGTACGATCGCAGAACGATTCCTTCCCATTTTAATCACGGCAAATTCTTACTAACGCTACTAAATTAATATTATTTTAATTAATTTAGATTAAAGCGAATAGTAATGAGTGAGCAAAGGTATGGCAGTAATTTACTTAGCTAAACAATTATTTACGAATGCACAAGAACCGGAGCAGGATAATCTTGCAGCTTTCATGCAAAATAAGTAAGTGCTCTTCAGAGTTCGCCCACCTAAATATTAATATGTGCATTTTGTCTCTTTGCTTGCATATCGAGTTATTAATTAAATGTACAGTCCCAGAGGTTACACTGGTGCCATTTCCTTTCACAATTAATACGTCCATATGTACGACAGTGGATACGTTTAAATATCTCTTTACATTAAAATCCTCGATTTTATTAACCTTCCGCATACTAGATGGGGTTTGCCATACCCCGAAAATAAAATCCAGAAAATTAATTAATTAATTAATAATTAATAGGTTTAAGTATAACACATTGTATATTCTCTCTCCCTTACACTCATTGCTACGGTAAATACGTTTTTCGAATACAAAATCGATGTTTACTAAATTAAATTAAAATTTTTGATTTGAAAGAGCTTATGCAAAATTATATTAATGTAATAAATACGAAGATGTGCGCATTCGAGCGAAAAGTGGCACATTTCCGAGCGAGGGAGGCAAATGAAGCGCGACGCGGAGCGGCGCGCTTCATTTTCCCGAGATCGGAATGTGCCACTTTGAGCTCGAATGTGCACACTCGGTTTTAAGCATGATTCACAATATTTTAGGCCTATAAATTAGACGAAAAATTAATTGAACAGCTCTTTCGTTAGATTTAATTAATTTTGAAAAAAATATTTAGTATTTTTGAAATAAATTACAAAAGATCGAATTTTTTTCTGGGATTATTAGCGGAGTTACAACAAATTGTTTTATATATAAAGTGCTCACAAAAGTCCCCATTAAACAGACTTTGCATTAGATTTAATTAATTTTGAAAAAAATATTTTGTTATTTTTGAAATAAATTACAACAGATCGAATTGTTTAATAATTTTTTCTGGGCTTATTCGCGGAATTACAACAAATTGTTCTATATATAAAGTGCTTACAAAAGTTCCCATTAAACAGCCCTTGCGTTAAATTTAATTAATTTTGAAAAACATATTTTGTTATTTTTGAAATAAATTACAAAAGATCGAATTGTTTATTAATTTTTTTTGGGCTTATTAGCGGAATTACAACAAATTGTTTTATATATAAAGTGCTTACAAAAGTCCCCATTAAACAGCCCTTGCGTTAGATTTAATTAATTTTGAAAAAAATATTTTGTTATTTTTGAAATAAATTACAACAGATCGAATTGTTTATTAATTTTTTTTGGGCTTATTAGCGGAATTACAACAAATTGTTCTATATATAAAATGCTCACTAAAGTCCCCATTAAACAGCCCTTGCGTTAGATTTAATTAATTTTGAAAAAAATATTTTGTTATTTTTGAAATAAATTACAACAGATCGAATTGTTTATTAATTTTTTCTGGGCTTATTAGCGGAATTACAACAAATTGTTCTATATATAAAGTGCTTACGAAAGTCCCCATTAAACAAAACTTGCGTTAGATTTAATTAATTTTGAAAAAAATGTGCACACTCGGTTTTAAGCACGATTACCAAGCGTCCCGTTTTAACAAGAAAAAAATTGGTCATGTTAGTTATACCCCACCTCGTACCTCGTTAAACCTAAACGATTAAGATTATAGGGTAAGTTTTCTTTTCATACGTGAAAACTACAATTATTTTTGTCTTGTTATGTTAACGTAGCATCTTGCACGACGAAATTTAGTTAATGAAGGGTTAGTCTGAAAAGTTGGTCAAATTTTCCTTTGTACATATAGATGGAATTGTATTAATATTTTTTTAGCATAGAAACTCGCTAATTGCTTTCGAATGAAACTGTGAATACATTTAAACAATGCTATTGTTGTTCATTTTATTTAGCGATAAATTATATCATTAACTTTCTGGATGCCTTCGGCTCAAAATCTGTTAAACTGTGTTTTTCGAAAGCTCTAAAATAATTGGAAAAATTTATTGTAATTATATAGAACCAGAACAAAAGTCAGATATTCGTATTTCAACTAAATAATAAGTAATCCGATACAATGAAAAGCTTTACCACTGAACTGCTTCAAAATGCTAAAAATGTATTAATAAAGTTTGGAATATAAAATAAATGTAACTTATGGACCATCAGAATAGGTTTCCTTTTGTGGAATTATAAACAACTGAGGTTGTTTCAACACTTTAATTACACTTTTAATGAAAATATAAACAAAGTTTGTAATAAATATAATTATCGTACAAATATTCGCACAAAGTCTTAAATTAGGATTTGAATTCAACTAACGTTTTAGATATCCCTGTGCGATGAAATACAATTAGAATATTAACTAGGGGTTCAAATATAATTGTATAAATTTCCGAGATTGTATAATATTCAAGTCGTTCGTCATTTCGATGTAACTTACTGTCGTCGCCTTTACCTTTAATCAACACGGTTGCATTGTTGTGACCACATTTAACTAAATTTACCATTTTCAGTCAACGTCTATGATGGAGAACAGCTAAATCTGACCCGCATCAGTAGAACGGAAATGGGGGCATATCTCTGCATTGCCACCAACGGGGTTCCACCATCCGTTAGCAAACGCATTATTGTAGACGTCGAATGTAAGTACTATTTTATTGCAAAGTTTTCATTTATTTTTGTTTATTATTTTAATTGTAGAAAATTCCTAAGGGTCACAATTAAATTTTATTTAAAGGCAGTAAGATGGATGTGCTACAAATACAAGGATTTATTATAATGCGATACATTAAATACAGAAGAAATAATCTAAAATAATTTTAAATTGTCGAATTAAGAAGTTGAGGCAATTTGGCTACTTTTTGGACAACAAAACAAGAATTGAAAAACTTATGATTTTAGTTTGAGAATTTTTAGCACCCTTTAAAGGTTAGCTACTTCATTCCGACTGACCTTATATAATTAAATGTTATAAGGTAGAAGGTCCAACGTTAGCAATTTTGTGTCCCCTTAAAATATATTCGAAGGATAAGCACTGAACATAGGAAGTTATAAAGTTCGGTATAAATTTTTTGATGTCTAATCTGCTTTCTACAAATTTCAGATGTTCGCTGAAACTAACATATGAGAAGGTAAAAATTGGACAGCCTTTTTATCTGTATTTGATGGATGACGTCGTTATTATTTTTTATAAGTAAAATGCTTCATCATAGTGTTTGTTTTATATTGCTGGGTGGAAATTTTTAAGAGCTTTTCTACGCTTATAAAATATTTATCGTACTTTTTGAGCCGTATCAATCATTAATTGCTTTATTATTAATCGTAGTTCTGGTAAGGAGCAAATAGTTGCTAGGTACGTGTGGAATTCGTAAAATTTCTGCCAGGTTCGACACGTTTGGTCAATTCATTCTCAAAATTACAGTATCATAAACATGAAGGGCGTTTGCAAAATATAATATATCAAGGGTTTTTAATTGAATGACTACTGGATGAAATATTAGTACTTGATTTATTTAGTCAGCGTAAATAATTAACATCATTAATTAAATAAGTTTATAGCGTGTTAAAGGAGTGGACGCACAATTCATGAGAGCAGTAGACAAACGAATTTATGCGGAATAAACAAAATATGTTATCACAACGTTCCGTGGTGGAATTAATCATCCCCTTCTTGGTTTGTTCTTGTCACCCATCACTTCTTATAATATCCCTACATAAAATTCGTTTCAATTTCTTAACTTTCTCTGCTACGCAGTCCTGGGTGTAAATTCCTAATCGCCGATGAAGGCGCACAATTTCAACCTACAACGAATTCGTTGAAACGCAACAATTTCTTTGTAAGTTAAGATTCTCCTGTACTCCATTTCGGATTTAAATTTATTAAAAATTAAAAACCGTCTGAAAGTTGTCGAGCTTTTAATGTCCGGATAAAAGGTTATTTGCGTGTCGCTTTAAAAAGCGCCGAGAAACTATCTTAAACTGTTTTAAGTCGGGGGCTGTAATAATGACAAATTAAGTTGGGTGTACGAAAGGTGAATAGACAAATCCAAATTATGAATTCGAGTTACTAAAGCATATCTTTTGGAAATAAAAATCGTTCCGATTAATCACGTCATTGAATCGCTATGCGTCGCTTGTAACCCATTACATGACCTAGTAATTCACTGACGGATTGCTCGGTCATGCACACCCTCGAAAATTCTACAGTTTTTTTTTAGAAGGGATGCTGGATGAAAACGATCTTTCACCTCCGATCGTTCACCCCTCGACTTATCGTCTTTCAATTATAAAAAAAACAATAATTCAAATGGATAAGTTTTAATAAAGCATGTTTATAGATTATGTTTAATTTAGAAAACTACGGCATGTTAGTTAGTGTTTTCTTTACTTCAAAAGTATTTTCTACCTCGCTGCTCTTTTAATGGTTTGAAGTTCCGAACAGTTTGTAGAGGTTGTATAAAGATTTGTTAGAAGTTGAGAAGTTTGTATTGTATTGACCTATACTTAAAAACAGGACGTTTTCATTAGAGTACATTAGTTCTTTCTTTCTTCAGCTGCGTTTATTGGATTTTTCTTGCAAGAACAAGCTCTTTGCGTGGCTCACGCTAAAATTTCAAACTTACAAAATATTTAGAGCGGTCCCTTTTTCGTCGCCTTTTTTGGTGTGTGTAAAAAGGAACATTAAAGAAGCAATCTGCTTATTTGGAAATCGTTCTAACGAGACGAATGTAACAAACGAAAGCAATCGATTCGTGTACGTGCTATCGTTGCTTGACTCCTAGAAAGGATTACGGACTGTAATTGGAAAACTGAAGTATCAATCCAAATCCGATTTATTTATTTGTATACCATTTGTATCGGCTGTCGATACCTTTCACTCCTGTTAATAAACCACGGTAATTAGTATGTTAAATATGGGATTCCTAAAAGCTATTTGTTATCGTTGATTTAAAGGGCATCAAATATTTTTAAACAAACAAATACTGCTACCTCAGTTAATTTTAAAAATATCTCTACAAACGACTCATATTTAAATTGTTTCATTTTATTACATTAAATAAGATGAGTATTACTATAAAATATATTCATCATGTTTTCCAATTAATATTAAATGTAATGATCAATGATTTTATTACACAAAATTTTATTTAAAAATTAGTAAATTTGTGGTTTGGACGAATATATTTAAAAGCTATATTAATACTAAATTTTTAATTGATGAAGAATTTAATATAATGCAATTCCGAAGTTTTCAAAAAGGTGAAGTATAAAATAACACATACAATTATTGTTTCTTTCTATGAATTTCAACCGAGATTTACTAATAGCATTGAATATATCTCTTATATGGAAGGTTACTTTTTATTAAATAATTAGCTGGAAAGAGACTATTTAAACTGTAGTAGCTTCAAAAAAATTATTGCATTAAGGAATAAAGGGTTTATGAGAAAATACATTTAAAAATTTAGAAATTTTAAATCAGGTATACTCTATTATAAGATGTGACACAAAACTTTTATAGATAACCCGGAATTATTTAATTATTTTTTTAATTTATAAATAGTCATTATAAACTAGTTTATAATATTAGATACTCTTTAAGAAGGATTTTCAAATATACTGTTGTCTTGGTGTGACTTTGAACATAGATTTACTAATCCTATTGAATATATCTCTTATATTAAAGGGTGCTTTTTATTAAATAATTAGCTACAAATGGGCTTTCTAAACTGTAGTAACCCCCAAAGAAATTTTAGCATCAAGTGATAAAGGGTTTTTGAGAAAATACATTTACAAATTTAGAGGTAATGAATCAGAACTATTCTCTATTAGAAAATTTGTCAAAAACTCTTTATAGTCAGCCGCAAATTTTTAAATTATTTTTTTAATTTATAATTAGTAATAATAAACTAATTTGTAGCATCAGAGACTTTCTAAAAACAATTTCCAAAAATTTTGGTTTCTTGGTATGAAATTCAACATACCTACATTTATCATATAAAATATATCTCTTATAGTGAGGGGTACTTTTTATTAAATAATTAGCTACAAATGGGCTTTTTAAACTGTAGTAACTCCCAAAGAAATTTTAGCATCAAGTGATAAAGGGTTTTTGAGAAAATACATTTACTTTAGAGGTAATGAATCAGAACTATTCTCTATTAGAAAATGTGTCACAAACTCTTTATAGTCAGCCGGGAATTTTTTTATTGTTTTTTTTGTTTATAATTAGTAATTATAAACTAGTTTATAACATCAGATACTTTTCAAAAACAATTTCCAAAAATTTTGGTTTCTTGGTATCAAATTCAACATATCTACATTTATCATATAGAATATAACTCCTTTATTGAAGGGTAGTTTTTATTAAATAATTAGATAAAAATAGATCTACTATACTGTAGCAACCCCGAAAAAATTTTTAGCATCAAGTGATAAATGGCTTATGAGAAAATACATTTACAAATTTAGAGGTAATGAATCAGATATACCCTCTATTAGAGAATATGTCACAAACCTTTTAAAGCCAAATGGGATTTTGTTAAATTCTATTTCTAACTTGTAATAGTTTTGTATAAACTAGTTTATAGCATCCGCAATGGTCCAAAAAGGATTTTCAAAAATTTGACTTTTTTTGTGATGAATCTAAACACACCTGTACTAATAGTATTGAATATATTTCTTATATTGAGGGGCACTTTCTAATCAATAATTAGTTAGAAAAGGATCTTACAAACTGTAATAACTTCATATTATGAACTTGTGTTTGTTAGCAACGATAGGAATTATGAAAAACCCAAGGAAAAGATAGAGATGTGATTTTCTACCAAATTAATAGTTCTATTATTTGTCAAATTTAATTGCTACCTTATTTAATGATTATTTTGCTTTGTATTACTGCTGTTTTATTGCTTTTTAACTTTATTACTTGATGGGTAATAAATAAAAGCATGGGGTTACATTATAAAATATTTATTTATTATTTGAAAAAATCGTCGTATATTTCTTTCGGAGCGTATGGAATATGTGGAAGAGGAATATTAATCAAAACACAAAAAAAATCCTTTTTTAATTTAGGTACCAAAGCATTTCATTTGGAAATAAATTAAAATATTTGGAATACATAAACCATATAAATGGGAGCTCTTAAACGCATCCTTATTTGTATTAATAACACTATGATGGAAGCAACAGATAAAGGCCGCTTTATGGAATGAAAAATTTAATGTATAACTAAATTTATTCTGACAATTTATTCTAATTTTCTGGAAAACTCGATAAAGCGAGGTAGAAATAAACTAAAAGTTTGGTTTATTGAACGATGTTGTAGCACAGAAATGGAGTAGTAAAAACAATAAATATACACGGATAGGTAATATGTGTAATGGTTTGTAACCGATAACTGAATGGTTATTTAAAATCGATTGTTAAGTAAATACCTCGATTTTTAAATGTATATCGTTTTCCACCGCAGTGCTTATATCAGTTCTCCACTTTAATCTCGCAAAGACCGAAACAAATATTTAAAAAGTATTTGTTTTGAAATTATTGGGAAACGTAGTCATATATTTATTCTACGTTCGAAAATCGTCGCACGTTTTGGTTGTTGTCGATACGCATCACGTATGCCTAAGATCACGTTACTATACAGACGTAAAATCCCCCTGTATGTAAATTGTTAGAATGTTGCAATATGTCAGAAAGACAGGAATTGTTCCACATTGGAAAGTAGATCCCAAGCACAACCAGGATTAAGTACGAATATAACCCTTTTAACGATTTATAAATATTCAGCAGATGGTGCTATTCAAGCCGGGCTTTACCAAGACTGGCAATTCGATATATCTTTCAATCTCATTTCGAAATTTGCCTACACCTAGTCATTCAATTAAAGCTTATGTATCTCCACACATATTCCTTTAAAGCTGGTTCATATTCCTTCGCTACCTCCGCGATATAATTGAATTTTTTCATCCTGTCCAAGAAATCCCACCTTTAAAAAATGTGGGACGAAAAAAAGTCGAAAAAGTTGCTGGAGCCAGACGGAGAGAAAGAGAACATTAAACACATCCTTGGAAAATTTATTTTTATTTAAATGAACCCTTAAGGATGAGATACCTAGAGAAGTTTAGCGTTGTTGACGGTTCCTCGCACCTCACATCTAGTGTTGGAGTTATTTCCCTGGGGCGGTAGCCTAGCACCCGGTTAGAGTTCTCAGCGGGCTTTGGGGTTACGGGAAACATAGAGCAATTTGCATTGAAATTTATGCTATTGTCGACTAGAAATGTATTTAGGATTCACATTCACGAAATCTTAACAGCGTATTATAATCTATAAGATTATATAACAACATCGGATTAACGGTTATGTTTTCGAGAGTATACAATCCTTTAATTGCCGGATTAAAAGGCAATACCTGTCTGTCACAAGTGAGACGTTCACAGTTTGCTTCCTCTTCCTTTTAATGCATTTTCGTACATTTCGTCGATTACGCCGTGAACAAAAGCAATTTTTCGTCGGACTGTAGCGGTGCAATAAAACGTCCACTAAGGCTCGTATTTTTTTATTTAGTTTGAACTACGAGATACGTTATTTGAAATTTGAAAGGATTTGTAAATCAGAAACTTAATCCTTTGAATTTATTTCTCGTTTTTTTTTCCTATGGCTCTCCCGAAAATTATGGTTCGGCTCTCTTATAATTATGAATCTCCGAACCGGGACCGATCAAAAATAAATTTCAATTAAATTTGGGGATTGGAAAAAATCGCTTTTTTCTAATGGGATTTATTTATTAACAATAGAGAAGATCGATATTTGAGATAACACCTCTGCGATCCAAGCTTGTCGCAACGATAGATCAGAATCAAAGTCGCAACCCTATGTATGTGGTGAACTTTAGAGAAGGGTTAATTGCTTCCAGTAAACAATCAATCGGACGGGGCGAAACTATGCCGGTGGTCAATTAAAGCATTCCTTAATGGGGAATAGATTCAAATTATATCGAGAATTTCAAATATGAAGTAAATGCAACTAGCCTAGTAATTGCGCTTGAATAACGAAAAGCGGGGAGCCATCGGAAAGGCAATTACACATCGATTCGTTTTAAGATAATTTTATATAACGTGCGAACTGAGTTAAATTCAATTTAAAGAAATTAATCTGGCACCGAGAAATGTTATTTCAGAAAGTAAGTACTATTTACAAATCTGTTCTATAACTTAAAACAGAAGTTTCTTTAAAGGATGCCTGAGAGCTTTTTAAAGTCGCTAAGCTTTAATTTTCCGAGATCGCTAAACGTATTTTATATAAACGAATATAAAGAGTGCTGATAAGGCTTGCGGTAATGTCAACTATCTCAAATAAATTTATTACTTAAAAGTTTTATGTTTTAACTTTCTTTTGCTCGATTTCTACCTTTTAATATCCTAAAGATCGCTTTCAAAGAGTATATCAAATCTTTAGAAATTCTTAAACGCTAAATTATAAAGGGAACAAACTTTATTTAAACTTGTAATTTATTATATTATTACGAAAATACTAAAATAATCGACGTGCTGTGTTGTGTAAGACTTTTGATACAATTAATCCTGCTAAATTATTGTTCTCGTCTTAAACTTTTTTAAAGGCTCGTTAAAAATTCTCTTCGAGTGAGCCGGCACAATTTTATAAACTCCAGGACCGAAGTCAGAACTGAAATTTAAGAGACAACCAAATCATCACGTCCCTCATGCATTATAAATATTATTCTGTTACGAATTTAGACAATTTATGTCTTCAAATTAATTCTAATATTGTTATTCTTAGGATAAGTAAAAATAATAACTTTAGCTAAGACCCCATTTGTATATTCTATTATTTGAATTTACATTTAACTACATAGCTTATTTATCCGTCTTAACGAATAGTTTCTGGATCTCTTCGCGAAATTGCAACTTTGTAGGGAAAATCTTAAGCCAATTACAACTTGATCAAATTATAAATGCATAACGGCGGATTGTCGTTGCGCTTATTCTGCCTTTTTTTGTGCTTTTCAAGAAAGCTATTTCCTTTTACAAAAATCTAATTAATCTATGCAAAATGCTTCGACTGCTTTTTTTGAAAAAAAAAAATACTTCGATAAAAGAGGCAAAACTGCACAATATATAAAAAAAATAAACGAATTATCCTTTTTCCTTATTTTAATTAATTTATTCTTTTGGATTCCAACATATTTTACGTAGGAATCGCGTAGTAAGCTTTATTAGGTTTTTTAGTTTTTGATTTTAATTAAAATGGGGTAAAACTACTGGTTTTGCTCACGTTAAGCTCAATTTTAGACATTTTGATTAAATAACTTGCAAAATACGAAAAAACCTTACTGATCTTTTTATCATAGTTAAAGATACATTAATTACACTTATAGCAGTATTGATTATTCTTATATTTCTCATATGTCAAAATAAAGTAGGAAATGTCCACAACTGGTATGGTGTCCAAAACCGGTGCTTCTACCCAATATTTAATTAAACATTGTACAAAAGGTTTTTTATATAAAATTAATATGTATAGAAAGGAAAAATATTCATTTGTAATTTTCTATGGTACTTATCTAAAGTGGTTATATGGTATTGTTGGGTTGGTCAAAATTTCATTATATCTCAAGTGAAAATTTTAGCTACAAGTATTAACACTAAACCTACCACGACGGGTCAAATGACCCATTTTAAACTTTTTGTCAAAATTTTTGCAAATAACATTATAACGTCGTCATTTGCCTTCCTACTACTCCTACTAGCATATTACTTATTTATTTTCTAAATATTTAATTTATTATTTAATTTTTTTCTTGTCTTATTTTGATGTTTTTTAAATTAAAAAAAAACAATTTTGAATTGTTATTTCAAAAAAATTGTTTTATTCATGTACTAAATTGTGCCAAATAATATATTTTTTTACTATACATAGTAATATATATATAACCTTTTAAAGACTGGTCACGTGACCCGCTGTGGTAGTAATAAGTATAAATAAAGTATCGGTAGGTTTATTGTTAAAGAACGTGTACTGTTTCAAAAATGTTTAGTAGAATAATGGAGGCCGGAAAAACGTTTATCAACGTAACGGTGTTTGCTGTAAAATAGTCGGAAAAATAGAATATTGTATAGGGGAGGGCTAATAGTGTAGCTGTTGGTTCCATGATATGATGTTATTATCGTGAGTCCCGCAGTGCTATCTGCCAACGATCTCTATTGAGGGAAAGCAAATTCAGCCACATGTACAACTAGGGCTTTACATGATTTACTCTCATCGTATCGTTACAAAATTGTATGTATACAGTGCATTAATAACGCCATAGTAGACAGGGTAACGACAGAGTTGGGTCACCTATTTGGATAACGTTTCGTCCTCCACGTCCTCCTTCTTCTTCGTATGGGGACGAAGATATTTTAAATAGTATTTAATGTTTTCCAACGCGTTGTATACATTTATAACATCTATAAAGATGAAAATTGCGGAGATTACTTTCCGCTGGCGACGTTCTCATGGCTAATAAAGCAAAATTATTGCAGCACCGTCTCCTCAAAATAAACTGCCTTATTTTTTTACCTTTGGGATTAATATTCTTAATTTACTACAGCTACTTATTTCATACAAAAGTTTTGTTAACAGGAATATTTTGTAGCAACTTAAATTGCTTATAAAATTTCATTTTTCTATCTTCAGTTCGCCGGAATTACGCGTTCGCGTTTAAATATTTTCCGCATCGATCCGCGGGAGGATTTATGTTTCGCCCGCCGTTCTGTTGAATGTAAAAGTAGTTGGAATGAATAAATGAGGCGAACGTTATTGTTGTAGTTTCTCCTATGATTTGGGTGCCAAATCAGTTGGTCGGTGCCCCAGCTGGAACCGACGTCACGATAGACTGTCACACGGAGGCTTATCCACGAGCAATCAGCTACTGGGTGTACGATAATGTCATGTTGTTGCCTACCAAGAAGTATGGTACAGAGACGGCTGAAAATAGCTATCGGGCCCACATGAAATTGACGGTGCGCAACCTTCAGCCTGGGGACTTTGGCAACTATCGATGCATCTCGAAGAATTCTCTCGGGGAGACCGAAGGATCCATCAGACTCTACGGTAAATAAAATATTTCTGCTTAAGTTCAAAACGAAATTTGTACCACTCGCTTGTGTATCCGTGTTTCAACTTTACGTTGAAACGAATCCTACTTCCAATAAAATAGAATAAAAAATAAGACTGTTACCTTTGCGGCTAAAATCGAGATTCCTGTATATACAGTAGGAGCTCGATAAGTCGAATCTCAAGGGAGACGCGAAAAAATTTAACTCATAATTTAAGCTCCAAGAAGAAATTCTAAGAGAACAACTAGGGTTTTAGAATTACTTAAATACAGTCGAACCTCCATAAGTCGAACCTCGATAAGTCGAATTTTGATAATTCGAACCTGTTTCCTAGGACTTGCCTATTTCAACGTTAATATTTATATATCGATAACTCGAATTATTTTTTGTTTCTCTTCAACTTCGACTTATCGAGGTTCGACTGTATTTTTTAAAGTAAATTGATTATTGCTACTCGTAGTGAAAAGCGGAGTGTGCACATTCGAGCTCAAAGTGGCACATTCCGATCTCGGGAAAATGAAGCGCGCCGCTCCGCGTCGCGCTTCATTTGCTTCCCTCGCTCGGAAATGTGCCACTTTTCGCTCGAATGCGCACATCTTCGTATTTATTGAATTTGCCTATATTAATTCTATATCTTGCAAATCAAAAACTTACATTCAGAAAAAACTGTGTTTATTTTTTTAAAATAACGATTACACAGGCCTGCAAAGCACTTTGCGGTATAAGACAAAATGGTCTCCGATTTTTTTCACACTTGATGTAACTATAGTGTTACAAAAGCACAATATACATACAAAAAAACTTTTAAAAATATTTTGAGATAAAAAAGTACTAGTTATTTTTGGTCAAAATGTGAAACATGATATTTCCGATAGTTTAAGCTTGATAATGTTTGGAAATGATTATAAATCAATTCAGTGAATGAAATACGCAATAATCTAATTACCTAGTTGCTTCCATCAGCAGGTGAAAACTGCAACATTCGGAAATCACCAAGGTGGAAATTATAATCTCAAAATTGACTTTTTTGGCAAACGGTTACCAAACTTTTCAAAATGTAATATTAAACTACTCATCAAATCCTATCAAAATCACCCTTAAAATGTTTGGTAACCGTTTGCCAAAAAGGTCAATTTTGAGATTATAATTTCCACCTTGGTGATTTCAATCGAAGACACAATTTTTCTGAGCTAACTTCTATTCTCATCGACGCACCACTCCTTACTGACAATCACAGTGAAAGTATTTTCCAAATATCACTTAGCATTCAAATGTTATTATAACTCGAATGAAATTCACATATAATAATCTAGGTTATTCTCATGTTGTTAAATTAACAAAATATTTGTCTGATTGATTCATCACATGATGCTCTATCATTGAGCCGAAACTGAGCTGGATCAATTACTTGTTATTCTTATGCCGCCAAGTCCTTTAAGGTCATGACTGATTCTGGGGTATTTTGATACGCTGATGACAAATATGAACTTAGTTTTTCTCCATCACCCACAAATTTTTCGGAAAATCTAAAGATGGAAAATCCAAAGAACACGTTTTCCCACAAAACAAAATATATATTTAAAAAAGTACTTGCTTTCTAACTTTGAAAACTATTAAAATATAATTAGAAGACATTGTTAAGCTACAATGTGTATTAATTTTCTTTGTGGAATCTGGTCCTTTTTTCCTTAAAGCTCCTGTTGTGTGATTTTCTTTTAAATTTCTTGTTTGGATTGTCGCGCTTCAGTAACCAAAAATAGTCCGCCATCATAGTAGAATTCCATCTCCCTCGATACCTACCTTCAAGTTCTTTTAAATCTTTGTGAAATCTTTCGCCTTGTTCTTCGCTAACGGCTCCTAGATTTTCTGGAAAGTATTTAATGTCGAATTCAGAAAATGAAGCTTATTGCTCATATTACAGCCCATTAGACCCAAATTTGATATCATTTTGCCTACTATTTCTTTATAGTCGCAGTGTTTATTATTCCCCAAAAAGTTTTTCACCACTTCCTTAAAAGATTTCCACTCTTGTAACTTCAACATCATTGAGTATTTCGTCAAATGGTCAAAAGGGCAGAAAAATAGCTTCTCCTGGTGTGGGGATCAATAAAAACTCCTACTATAAAGAAATAGTAGTCAAAATGATAACAAATTTGGGTCTAATTGACTGTAATATGAGCATTAAACTTCATTTCCAGAATTCGCACATTAAATACGTACCAAAAATCTAGGAACCGTTGGTGAAGAACAAGGCGAAAAGTTTCACCAAGATTTGTAATTTCTGTGTAAAAATGTGTTTTTTCCCAAATCTGTAGCTTTTCCAAAAAATTTGAAAATGACGGAAAAAATTGAGTTCAAATTTGTAATCGGCGCATCAAAATACTTCAGAATCAGTTGTCAAATTCTAGAGAGGACGTCATGACCTTAATTTTGTAGGCCTGTGTTATTATTAAACATCCCGTTTTAACAAGAAAAAAATTGGTCAAGTTAGTTATAGAGGGAAAGTATGTACTAAAATAGTTTGTAGACAAATCCTGATAATTTCGACTGAGGGCTCAGATTTCAAGATATAGAGGTATTGGGGCGTGAAGGGAAAAAAATAAGGGTTTCTTTCGAGTTGTAGAGGTTTTCGTCTTATCGGAGATCGACTTATAGAAGTTCTACTGTACCTACTTACATACATCTACTTATATTTATATACTTATTATCCGTCCTCCGTTACAATCCCCTTTTCTGAAATTTTGGTGTGTTTCTTTCGCCGACTCTTTCGAAGGGTAGAAAAATACAGCAATCGCGAAATATACATGTAATAACAGTTAGCAAACTTAACGTTGTCGAGCTAACACACATATGAAAATCTAATTAACAATGTATTTAGCGCCTCTGCACACACGCGTTATTATTACCCCTTCGTTTTATGCCAGTTTTAACCCGTTTAGAATTTTTACCAGTCTGTTGGCTCAGCCAGGATTCGCACATTAAACATGATAAGTTACCACAATACGGTTCTATCCTAAGGACGCTCCTTCCCACTAAATATTTTGTGGACGTTGCGCTCATGCACGTATGTATCACGTTCCTTTTTTTTCATTTGCGATTCTAATGAATAACTAAATTAAACCAATCAAAAGCACCTTGCCTTTTAAAATTTTACACTCACACTTTGCGATTCTCTGCAGTTTTTATAACTTTTACCTGAAATGTTTAACTTATACCTATCCCTTCGCTCGTATAAACTGAACCCTCGCTAACCAACGAACGACCTGCTTTTATTTCCAGAAAATGTTTCTATATTATAAATAACGTTCTAATTAGAATTTTTGTTTCAGAAATCCCAATGCCTTCCACGCCTCCAAGGGCCACGGAAATGAAGAGTAGTTCTAATAAAGAGAGTAAGCCCTTTACATTTAATACTTATTAGTTTTCATTGTCCGATTTTTCACTAGCACTTTAATTTTAATATGCTTTCTAGATGCACATCTATAGATTAAAAGGTCCACCAAAATGTAAAAGTCGCGTTGTCTACCGGTATTCAACCATAATAAATTTTTGTTTTAGAGAAATATTGAAAAATCTACCATGACGCTTTTTTATCTGTTGCTTTTATTTTACGGAACAATCTTTAGACGAACACAAAATTTGTATTATTAAAATGCGTCTGAATTGAATCGTACTTTTAATAAGAATTCATAAAAATAAAATAAGTAGTGACTGTAGTAGAGAAACCGATATAAAAATGTTCGAACCTCGACAAAAACGTTGCATTTTTTCAGCTTTAATTTTGCTTCGTAATTCTCAGCTAAAATTACTTATTAAAAATATTGATTGGCGAGTTTAAAAATTCTTTTGTAGAATTAAAAGCAGTAATGTATTCAAATTATTTTAAAAATGTAAATGTTAACATAATATTAATGTCAATGTTCCGTGGGAGAAAATTATATTTGTTTAACGTCCCAAAAATGAGGCGACGCAAAAAAGGTTTTATCCTTAGCAAAAGAACCGGACTTGAACGTTATCTCGGAAATTTATTAAAAATTCGCAAATCTGCATATTCGTGATTTGTTAATCGTCGAAGGCGATCCTTCGGAGCAATAAAAAATTTAACTCAATCTAACGCAACCGTTGACTTTACATTTATTTCGCAGTCGTACCAGAATTGGAAATTAGAAGGGTTAATAACGTTCAAAAATTAAACGGTTCCATACGCCAACATTAGAAAATTTGGGCGGCCGCTTTAATATGAATAAGAATGCGCATAATTTATATTATTAGCAATAAAAAAGAAGTATCGCTTTGTCAGAAAATTTTGGGTTTAATATAACAACAAAGCGATTTTAGAAACGGCGCACTAGCATCGATATTGGCAAGAAAAGCTGCTCATTATAATCGTCGAGGAAAATTCATAAGGATATTTAGGAATGAAGTGAGTTATAAGAAGCCTCGAAGAAGCGCACTTTCAATATTTGTTCATCGAAAAATCTATTTAATTATTCAGGTATAAGGAATAAAATTGTGATGTACTGTTCCAATATCTTTTGAAAAGTTTCTAACACATTTAATTAAATCTTCGGTTGATATTTATTCTTCGTCTTCTCTTTATCTTTCTCCTTTTCTTTCTTTCGGCGAGAAAGCTCTGTAAGTTCAATATTTCAGTTCGTTGCGGAGGAGAAAATGGCCATCACGAGTGCAGTTCTAGTTTGCTCGTATTCATTGCTTTATTTTAGAGAGCGAATTTATGACGTCACTTAATTAGATGTTTCCAGCTCGCGGACATTAATCTTCCGCTAATACTAATGGCATGGGTCCGTGTGGACGCGCAGTTCCCGTTTTAATCTATAAAAACATTGCCAGAACACTGCATTAAATTGTCCCATTTATACTTTTCTTTTACATATCTTCCAAGCTGGCCGGCAGTTTGCTGTTGGCGTCGTATATAAAAGGCATTTTTTTCTTCCCCAGTGCCGGCCTAACAGATCACGAGTGGCATCGATTTCGTTTCAATATAGTGTTAAGAATGTAATGCATTTTATCGCGCTGTTTGGTATTCAGATTGCATCTGCGATGTCGTAACGCAGCGTAAACAATAAGCTACACGAGCAGCATCGAAGAAACGAAAACCGTAAATTCTTTTGATAATAAAAGACACCCCGTCGTCCTTTGCTCGGCCTCTTCTTCCTCGTCTCTGACTAGTTTTTCTGAAAATCTACGCTAATTCGAAAAATTGAGTTTAGAACGTTGGGCTGTTGGGAGGAAGCGATTTTGCGACAGGTATATTCGAGGATAAATCTTTCGCCTGGCGAAGAAAGAAGCAGCTTCGGTATTACAATAGCGCGTTGCCGTAATGGCCAAAGTTAGGGTTAAGACAGGGTGTAGTTTATTCTCTGTGGTGATATTCAACAACACAATGAGAGCGTAGTTTTTGCGAGCATACCTTTCACGAGGCGAGAATAAGAGTTTAAAGTGTATTTCTATTCTCTGAGGGTCTAAAGGGCACACGGAGTACTAAGCACCTCGGAAACGAGACGAAAGCGTGCTCTCGATACTTGGCAAATAATTTTAGTGCAGTTTCTGTTGTAGCTTTAATTAATTTGTAAGTTTAATGAATATGCAATGCCTCCTAAGCCATCCCTAAGTGGTCGAGATGGAATCGGAAGAGACGGTGTTGACGGGTGGTTCTTATTGCAGGCGTGGGAAAACGCAACTCATCCAGACCTATCGTGCAGGACGAACGGCCCAAGGTGGTGATGGTATCGTCGTCGGACGAACGCGACTCTCAGCCGGGTACTACCGCAGAATCCGGCCTGGGGTTGCTGCCTTCTGCGGGCTCTCAGGGATCAGGTACATAATCGTCGCTTGTTTGCACTTTCGCACGCTGTACTTTGTATCTCTCCCTCATAGCACCTTTGCACACCCCCAAATACGTCTACACCGCATAACACCATCAGCATTCATGTCTCACTACCCCCTATCTGCTAACGTAGGGCGGTGTATAATCTCCACCGTACACACACCCGGTGCGGATATCGATCTTCGAAAATTATCCATATCTCTCTTATCGTTCGGTGTGTTGCTTGTAAAGCACTGTAATTTGAACCACCTGTTACACTGACGTGCACAAAGTTCAATTTCGAATAGGTACTTTCGTTCATCCCTATTTCCTATTCCATTTCCAGGTATCGCGAAGCTCGTTTTGAGCGCGCGGTTTCTTTCTTCGATAGCAGATGTGAATTCGTTTATATGGCCCCAACGATAATTGATAAAGATTTAGAGTAGAGGTGGGTAGTTCCGGACCTGTATAGTTCCATGAACTATATCTGTTGTCAGATACGTATCCGATCATTCCACAAAATTCACTTTCGTATACTGACTAGTTCTTTTTTGTCTACTACTACCGTCATTACCAACAAGTAGTCGAGTATGCAATTATACTTCTAGACTGCATATCGATCGATAAATATTAGCAGAACAATTTTTGATTGGTGATTTCTTATGGAACTCTAGTTGAATACCAATCATAATTCATTCTTTGTTTAGCATAAGATAGTATAGTTCGCCGTGAATGCGTCTTTAATACATATGGTCGTATAGCATAATATTGTGTATATCCACATCAGTCTACGTTCTCAATACTTGTTATGCTAGGTTATATTTTAAATTACAGTCGAACCTCGATAAGACGAAGTCGAAGGGGCAGCAAAAATATTTCGTCATATCAAAAACTCGAGTTACCAAAAGAAGTTCAGTTAAATACTTCCATATATATATATATCATTTATTTTTTATAGAAAATAACCAAAATTGATCTACAATCATTAACATTATTTATTTTTATTAAGACCCTAAAAAATATAGTTATTTACATATTATTTACTGTTAAATTGAAAGTAATCCAAAATTGTCTTTTGCTTCATTGCTCCAAAATGTTACGTTTCTACAAATTTTTCCAATGATCTTACCGATAATAATATATCTGTAGGAACATCTTCTTGAGCACATAGAAATAGAGAAATAGTATCTATTGAATTGTAAACTTGAGTTGTTGAAGGAATGTTTACTGTAACATCTGTATTACTTTCATATTCACTTTCACTTTCACAGTTTTTCTTATTTTCTTCTAGCACTTTACTTATAATGCTTTCATCGCTAGGAATTTCAGCAACTTCCAAATCTTTATCAACGTTGACATTTGTCATTTGTATCTTCAGCAGCTACAATTAGGTCTCTGTTTTTAAAATGGTTGATAAAGTGTTTGCGGAATACCAAAATCTTTAGCTATATCCTTTTTCTTTTGAGCCCACGTTCCACTTCTTTTATAAGATTAATTTTCTCCCTTATGGTTAAACTTTTTAATTTTCGTTTACACTCCATGTTAATACGTAAATAATTTTAGAAAAAGTATTAACCTTTTTTAGATTTTCTGTTATACTCTGTTACAAACTATAAAGAACGTAAAACACATTTGTTAGTCTTCGTAGTCGACAAATAACTAGCAAATTGAAAACTAAAATGCAAAAATAGTTTTTTTTTGTAAATAAACCGGTAAAATATCTCAAAAATTTATAACTGTTCAAAAGGCATTTAAACATAAATTAGTTTTTAAATCCAATTGAAGTGCCGCCGTCAAAACATTCTTGTAGTATAAACCTTTTATTCGTAGTTAACAATAGAGCTTTTAAAGCATCAATAACACTAAACCAAGCCGTCGTTAATCCTCTCTCAGGTAGATAAATTTTTAGAAAAGTTGTAAAATTTAACTTCGAGTCATCGACCTATTTACTAATGAAAACTTGAATTTAATAATTTGTAAAACGCTTCGACCAATTAAATAATTCGATTTATTAAATTTCGAGTTGCTGACAAAAATATTAACGTTGAGATAGGCAAGTCCTAGGGAAACTGGTTCGAGTTCGAGCTATCAAAAATTTGGCTTATCCGCGTTCGACTTATGGAAGTTCGACTGTATATTTAAACTACAATTAAAGTTGAATTGACTTGGCAAATAGTATTTTTCTTGTTTTTAATAGATAACATTTATATTTATTCGAATATTTTAATTGTATCCAAGTATGCCACATACTTATTTGTTAGTCGAATTTTCATAAGAATTAAAAACATTAAATAGTTCCACGGATATGATTCCAGGAACTAGTTCCTTTTCACTTCCAGGTTCAATCCGTAATTTTCCCAGAACTACCCACCTCTAATTTAGAGTACGCTTTCGCTAGTCAAAAAAGCCCCAAACCAGTTCTTATTGGGCTCGAATCGACTAACAGACTTCGTTGTAACATTTGTATGAAGTTGCCATAGACACAAATGTACCGCAGTTCGTTGCTACGAACTTCATTCAGCCCCATTAGGCGACTAATGCAACACACATGCAAACTTCTAATTCTAATTAAATGAATATTTTATCCGCTTTGAGGACCATTCGTAAAATCGCCCCAACATTTAGCGGATCGATGTAGTTTGTGTTGTCTTTTTAATTGAGAAATTGACTAGATGCGAATATCGGTAAAATGCTTAATAAACGGGAATATCGTATTAGTTAGATTAATGCGACAGGTGTGTAATGAGACCGCGTTATACGTCGAGGTGAGGTACCTATGTGTGAAGTGCAGCTTATTGCGCACATCAACCCTCTTGGGGTCGGAATACATTAGCGCAAAGCAGGGATGCATAATAAATCAAACTTGGAACAGGAACACAAGTCATCCATTGACATTCGGTCTTTTATATTACTTATATTTAAATCATTCTCTTTACATTTAAATGCAGCTTGCCGATGTGCTCGAGTACGTCTCGGAGCGGTGATGGACTTTTAAATGGCCTCTTAACATCCCCAAACGTAAATGTTCGGAGATTGACACTTAGCCGCGGCGAAAAACCGCAGAAAAAAAAAGCTTTCCGAATAAAGGGAAAAGTCGCTTTTTTTACATACACAGTAGAAACTCGGTTAGACGGACTAATTGTTGTTGCAGCTCATTCGGTTAATTGAATGTATAGAAAAAAACGGATTTTAGGTATATATAATGTAACCATACTTCCTGTTTTGAACGGGACTGTTCCGTTTTCAACACATTGTCAATTACGATACTGAATATTAAGAAATCTTAACAAGAATTTCATTCTTGCCTCCTTATTGAAATATAAATTAATTTCACGGCAATTTTTTAATGAGAAAAATTATAAAAAATAAGCGAAGCCCAAAGCTGACATTTTGAGAGCGCAACTACGGTTTTAGAATTACTTGAATTTTTTTAAAGTAAATTGATCATTGTTAATTGTGGCGAAAAGCGGAGTGTGCACATTCGAGCTCAAAGTGGCACATTCCGATCTCGGGAAAATGAAGCGCGCCACTCCGCGTCGCGCTTTATTTGCTTCCCTCGCTCGGAAATGTGCCACTTTTCGCTCGAACGTGCACATACCCTCTCCATTTTTAATTACAAAAATGTTGTATCCCTTATTTTTCTATAATAACTGTTTAAAAGTATTAAATCTGAGATTTGGTACTTTTGGTACAGATACAGACTTGTAATTTTAATTAAAATTGTTTAGAAAGTAAATTAAATAATGTGAATTACGCTTAAAACCGAGTGCGCACATTCGAGCTCAAAGTGGCACATTCCGATCTCGGGAAAATGAAGCGCGCCGCTCCGCGTCGCGCTTCATTTGCTTCCCTCGCTCGGAAATGTGCCACTTTTCGCTCGAATGCGCACATCTTGGTGTTAATTGGATTCAACTATATTAACACTAGAACTACCAACATTTGCTGTATACCTATTTTTACTAACCGGTCAAAATGGCCGGATGACTTGTGCTTGCAAAGTATTAAATATAATTCAATAAATTTATTGTTTAAAAAAAATAGAATCGTTTACAAAAGGTAAAGTTTATTTCTTACATATATTGTGAACACTGGTAATTATTCTTACAAAATTTTAGGAAAAATATAAAAATAAATTAAATTATACAAAAATAAAAGTAACAAGTTCAATTATTCATTTTTATTATTAGAAATAATATTTTTATTTTTTATTATTCAGATTTTATTTTTCTCAGCGCAATGCTTACAAAGTGATATTGTTTTGAATATAGGGCTAATTTTATAACTGAAGAAGAATATACTAAATATATTTTTCGATATAAAATAATCAAAATACTTATTCCAAGTATATTTACAAAGATCAGCAAGCATGCATAGTTGTAAGGAGTTATATTTATTTCACTGAATACTTAAACTAAACAAAAACAATGTAATAAAAGTAATTTAAACTGTTTACAATAATAGTCAATAATACACTAAAATGCAATGACTACTAGCTGAAAACCACAAATATACGCAGAATATACTAATTTTGGTGAATTCCCAAAATTTTGTGTAACCTTATCATATTGAAATTTGATTTTTCTTTTCAAAATGTCTTCAATTTTCAAAATAACCGGTTGGTATATTTAGGCATGTTGCATAGGCAACTCAAGAAATATGGGGGAGGGGAAAAAAAGAAATATGTGGTGTTATTGAATACATATACATATTTAGAAAAAGTCATGACATATTAAAAAATAATAAGTAAGGTTTTACATAAAAATCTTGTGATGAAGTTTTGAAAAACCGGTCATATTGACCGGTGGTAGTTCTAGTCTTAATAACAAATCCTTCAAATCCAGATTTTCTATTCGGAAAATGTTTTCGCTTGAAAGTGCACATACTGCTTAATAATTGAATTTATCTATCTTACAAATAATATTAATTAAATCAAACTGAACTAAATGTACCACTTCTCGCTTTTCTTTTAATTAAAATTACAGTAGGGTATTTTTACCAAAAACCACATTTCTAATTTAGTGCTTTTAAACTAGACTAGATGGGAGACTTTATCGTACATGAAAAAAAAATACTTTAACTTTTTACGAATTTTGACTCTTATTTCCCAACCTTTTTTGTAAACATACCCCACCCAAGTCATTCTAAAATTTTGATGCACCCTCTATGTAACATAAATATTTTTTTATATTTAAAAATTTAATTAATCCATAAATGAAGTCTAATTACAACAGTGTCTACAAAATGTGCCTTAAAACTAATTTGTTTATAATTTTTACAAAAATGGAAATTATCCAAAAATATTTGGAGACATTAATTTTGACATATAAACCTTCAACAATCTGCAAAAGATGATATAAAAATCAACTAGTTGATTTTTAGTGGCCAACTTCAGAAAATTTGACTCATACAATTTTAATTAATCTAAAATGTGAATTAGTAAACAATCGAAAGTACACCTGAAAATATTTTTATTAAGCTCGCTACAATTAGGCGTGCGGAAGAGCACCATGGTAACTTATCAAAAGGAATAAAATATCTAACCTTTTTCAAACAAAAAATAAATCTAATTTATTCGACTTTTAATTTTTTGAATTGAAGAATAAAATAATAATATAGGCAAATCCAATAAATACGAAGATGTGCGCATTCGAGCGAAAAGTGGCACATTTCCGAGCGAGGGAGGCAAATGAAGCGCGACGCGGAGCGGCGCGCTTCATTTTCCCGAGATCGGAATGTGCCACTTTGAGCTCGAATGTGCACACTCGGTTTTAAGCTCGATTACAAAGCGTCCCGTTTTAACAGGAAAAAACTTGGTCAAATTGTTAGGTATATGTTTACAAAAAACGCAACAAATATTAATCACTAAATAAAACAGTCGCACATTATCTTAAAATCAACAAAGCAAAAAAACACTGTTTAATGCCAAATACAAAATAAAATATTTAGTAAGAAATACCGAGGTTTACTTTTCGCAACGCGGTTGACAATCCGGATAATCACGAATCCGTATAACTGAGGTCCGGATAATTGAGGTTTGACTGTATATATGTTTCGATCGCATTTTTTAATACATTCCACCAACAACTGTGGTCTTCTGTTGCAGGATGTGTTTGCATATCCAGATGGACGGCCCTACAACTGATCGTCGTAACCCTCCACGTCGTCCTCACAAGACCTCTTTTTCAGAATTAAGAATATTTAATGCAAAAGGGTTGGTCAAAAATTTATTCGCTCAGATCGCTTTTCGCTTTCTCATTTATTTACTACCTCTTTTCTTTCGATTCTTTTCTCTTACTTTTATTACTTACGTTGGTTTTTATCGACATACCTACTCGACTGTTAAATTTTTTTATCGGAAACTGCGCTTTCTTGTATTGTTATAATTTTGGCACACATGTGCTTTGCACTACCCTCATACATTAATGATGCAACATGTAGGGGTAAGTCGGCGATAAGAATGTGAAACGTCGCCTCGTAACTATAACTGCAAGTTCGCTTCGCAGGACGAATTCTAAATAGTCTATAAACCAACACAACCATCGCTCGTGAAATTCTTATTGCCGGCCATGAGATACCTCTACATGTTGAAAATTATGTGAAATCCTGAATATCGAATCAACATATCAATCTTTTACTTGGTTTTATTACGTCGAAATCTTTCTCGTTCCAATCCGTTTGTTTTTGTTCATTTTTCTTTAACTTTTCGATCACGAGCAAGAGCCGAATCAAACGAACGTTTGCGCTTAGAATATCTAACGTAAGATGCGGTTTTCATTTCAAAATCCACTACCTGTAAATCTAAATTACAAACAGAAGCCGTCAAAAACAACATATCTTTAAGGCCATTCCGAGGCTGTTCAGTATTTGTATATCTTAAAGTGACATATATTTTAAGATGTGTGTACACGATAATGGTGAATTTTTCATGAAAAAGAGAGCTACGAAAAGACATAAGCACTGTTTAATCAAATTCCGTTAAATATCGCTTGAAATAGCCTCCGTATTGGTTCTTTACACCTTTCAATTTGTACATAATATAGCTTATTATTGTAAAATATATGTATTTAGGGAAGATTGTACGCTGTGAGTCAAAAAAACTACAGAATTATCAGGTCCCAGTATTACGGTTTTCTTGAGACACAGCCTACGCTTTGTGTTTGTGTATAATAATATTTAGATTATTTAAAAGTGCCAAAGTTATTGTATCTCGTAAATCACCTTCGTTATTTCTATTTACAACGCCCTCTCAGCTGATCGCCGGTTTCATTGAGAAATTTGGAAATAGAGAACTGCCTTTCATGGATTTGCATTTTGTAATTAGCTCTCGGAACCGAAGTGTTCGGATATTTCTGCTACATTTGGTTTATATATCGCTTGAAATCGTCACCGTCTCTTAACCAAACCCAAAACTTATATTTTGCCCAAATTCGATGTTCGGAAAACGTTTAAAAGTTAACGTGACCTTGTCCCACCCCCGATGATAAATTAACGAAACATGCACCCTTTACCGTATTTAGAATTCTAACTGTTATTATCAGTATTAAATATCTTTAACAAACCGATTTATTATTTTTTTAATTATTAGCATAGAGGCTTACCTTTAAGTCAATCAAAACATATGTCACTTATTGTGGAATCCTCCATTGATTGTAAATATATTAAAATAAAAATTATCAACGAACAATAATAAAATTATTCCTTATCTTAAGGTCCTTCCCATTAAAATTCTGGTGATTGTCTAACATTTAAACTAACATGTGAGTACACTCTAACAACTAATTGGGATGATTATTATGTGAAACGTCTCTTCTCCTGGGAATTGCTTCGCATTAGGTAGGAAAATTTCTGTTATCTTTTATGGTGTTGAAAACACCCGCTTGTTATTGTTGCATGATGCTTTGTGACGCATTTATTTCTTTTAATCCTTTGGTTCGGGTCGAATTAAAAAGGACGATTTCTTTATCAGCCTTGCGTATATCTTAACAATATCATAAAGGCCATAGGGGATAAGCATGGTAAAAATGCCTTTTGTACATATCTTAATAATATTCTACGGATATATATATAAATATAAAGATCCTGAAAATTTTAGACCTTAGTCTATATCAGTCTCCTCAAAATGCCTAAAAAGTAAAAATTAAAAAAAAAATTTTCTTTGGATTGAGTGAATCAATTATTTTGAAAATTTAGTATTTTATGCAAGCGATAGAAAGCTTAATAAATTGATGATCAAAAAAATTATTTTCTCTTACTTATTCAATATTTATTATGCTCCTTTTTGAGCAAAATTATGATTTTATAATTTTTACATTTCTTAAAAGACCTATAATCACTCAGAATTTTTTCAAAATTTTCTTAATGGTACGCCATGGTTAAAAAAATAAAAACTATTTTTATTACTAAACAAATCGAATTTTTCAACAAATTCTACCTAAATAATTACAAATTATACTATTATTATTACATAAATAATAAGCTGAAATAAATCTTTTACATTAGAAATTTAAAAAAATTGTTCTTACAATGAAAAATAACGCCTATTAGAATTTAATAAAAATATAATTTGAAATAATTTGTAACTCAAGTTTATTAAAATTATATTTTAGTCTTATGAGAAATGTAAAAATGATGGAATCATAATTTTGATCTAAAAGTATCATAATAAAAATTGAAAAAGTAAGAGAAAACAATTTTTTTGATTATCAATTTATTAAGCTAAAACTTAGTCCATGGTGTCCGTAAAAGCTTTCTATCGCCTGCATAATATACTATATTTTCAAAATAATTGATTCACTCAATCCAAAAAAAAATATATTTTCCAATTTTTATTTATTTAGACTTTTTGAAAATACCGATATAGATTAAGATCTAAAATTTTCAGGACCTTTATATTTCTATAGTGTCTACATATCCATAAAATATCATTACGGTATTTACAAAAGGCATTTTTACCCCCTATGGTCTTTAATTGAACTTTTTTAGCGCAGTAGTTGGGCTAAAAACAATTATAAAACGGGGCTTTGCTCGCTCTTTAACTGCAGGCCTGCTATCACGCTCGAAAGTGCGCATTTTGCAGCGTTAAGGAAGTCAAACATGTAGTGAAGACTAAACGATTTTCGCTTACTGATTTCGGCCTTTAAATAAAACCTCATGAAACAGCCGTCTACTTCCTTTTTTTAGCTATGTCACTTCCTTTCCTATGTCTGGGTATACAGAAAGCAGTCAATATAGTGCTTGAAGTTCGCTTGATTTTCCTCCGATCAAATAATCTGTTGGTCTCAGAGCAAGCAGCGTTATCCTGTTGCGAATGTTTTCCTTTTCCTATATTTAACCCGTGCATCCATTACAATTTTCTGTTCCAAATAGCGCTAAAAGCAATCTCAGAAAAATCCTTTGATTTTTCGCTTTTTGCAATGGACAAGTCCAATTATATTTTTGAATTTTTATTTGTATTGATACGGAGATTAATTAGGTTTTTTTATGACGGGAAGCGATCGACGAAAATAGCGGTCGCGATCGTAGATTTTTATTTTTTAGATTGGACTTGATCGAAGAAAACTGCTTTCTAAATTAGTCGATATAAACCCTTGATGAGCGTGAAGACTCGATTCAAACTGCTACGGCTAAGTAGAAATCCAATACAAAGGACGTTGTGTTTGTCGTTATGAATAATCCAATACTTACAAATTAGGTTATATTACATTTCCATAATTTACATTCTACGCTGTCACAAATAATTAAATCATACAAACTTTTCTCATTACAATGACTTAATGTCTCACGTTGTACAATTGTGTGAGGTAACTTGTGGACCTCGATCGTTGAAGGGAAATCTGGATACAAATCCGTTCGTAATTTAGATTTCATATATTCTTCCATCGTATAGAGCAGTGATTTTCAAACTGTGGGGCGCGCATTCTTGGGGTGTCGCGGATTAGTGCAAAGGAAGGTGCATTGTTTCAATAAGCACTAAATCATAGATTTGGTACTTCTCGTATAAATACAGTTATGTAATTTTTAATTAAAATTATTTAGAAAGTAAATTAAATAATGTGAATCACGTTTAAAACCGAGTGTGCACATTCGAGCTCAAAGTGGCACATTCCGATCTCGGGAAAATGAAGCGCGCCGCTCCGCGTCGCGCTTCATTTGCTTCCCTCGCTCGGAAATGTGCCACTTTTCGCTCGAATGTGCACATCCTCGTGTTTATTAAATTTGTTTAAATTAGTTTTTGGTTTTCAAAAGAAAATAGTAATGTATTGAAATAAAACGACATATGTGGACATTTTTTCTAGATTAAATTGTATACTGAGCACAGCGTTCTAATTTTTGATTAAAATTAATTAAAAAATAAATACATTTTTGTGAATCATGCTTAAAACTGAGTGTGCGCATTCGAGCTCAAAGTGGCACATTCCGATCTCGGGAAAATGAAGCGCGCCGCTCCGCGTCGCGCTTCATTTGCTTCCCTCGCTCGGAAATGTGCCACTTTTCGCTCGAATGCGCACACCCTCGTATTTATCAAACTTAACTTAAAATATGTAAGATTTTTTCAATGAGTGGAAGCGAGTGGAAACATATGAACTTCGCATGTATGCAAGGGAGAGAAAAATAATTTTAATATTGCAATAAATCGTTGGAGCAGTGTACAGTAGTGAACCGACACGATTAGTTTTTTTTTTAACACTTAATTACTCGCGCTGGTGTTTTTCAGGCACCAGCCCCACAGTTTTTGTAATTACTAAATGTATAAATTTTTGCGAGCCTGTACACCCACATGTAACCTTTGTTTAGTCTTTCTAGAGTGCGATAGGCAACTGAAAGTATTAATTTGGACATTATAAAATTGTGTTATTTGTCAAAGTTTGAACTGTTATGACTTTGGTGCGTGAAAAACACCGCACGAGTAATAATATTATTTTTGAAACGACATTTATTTTAAAAGATGATGTATTAGATTCATTTCTAACGGGTTGGGGCGCAAAGGACACACTATTGATCAGTTTTATAAAACTATTTATTATTTTGAAGAACCAAAAGATGACGATTATGCATTTTTTTTCACTTGCTCAATCTAACTGTAACTAACGCACAAATATATAATGCAACACATCAGCCTTCGAAACTATGAACGATTTTGAAAACTTTAACGGTGATGTGGATGGAAACACATCCTGTCAAAACAGCCAAATTAGAAAATTTACTAACTAGAATTAAGCTTTTGTTGTCAAAATTCAAAGAAAAAATTAAACTCTAAAAGAACCAGTAAAAACAACGGGCTATTGCCAATTGTTATTCCTACATCAATTTATTGCAAATT
The DNA here is from genome assembly GCA_036325965.1 of Sinopyrophorus schimmeli. Taxonomy (NCBI): domain Eukaryota; kingdom Metazoa; phylum Arthropoda; class Insecta; order Coleoptera; family Elateridae; genus Sinopyrophorus; species Sinopyrophorus schimmeli. Next base: position 398,268 of record JARFIZ010000070.1, read on the forward strand.
GAAAAAATAGAAGATGATTATTGAACAGTTTTATAGACTTTGTTACATTGATTTTAGTTAATTTTTTTTTGCACTTAATTTTAAGTTGGGTATTAATTTTTTGTTGTTGTTGGGAAATCAATAGTGCATAATGTGAATGACATTAAAAAATTGGCAAAATACTTTCAAAATCCTTAAAACCAAGTTATTTTCTTATGTGGTGCCTGAAAAGCACCGCGCGAGCAATTGCGTTACGGTAAACTGCGCGAGTAACTAAGGGTGAAGGGAGGCGCAGGAACATAAAGTTTGGAAATCACTGGTATAGAGGAATTACGGTTACGATTCGTACTTTGTGTATAATTTTATTGCGCCACCGTTTATGCACATGCAACCCTTTACGAAAGCTTAAAGAATTCTGACTCATCTAAATACCTAATCTTATTCAAAGCAACCCTTTCTTTATCTCGCGAAAATGTAACGACTCTTGCAAACGTAGGTATTTTATAAACATCATCTTCTTCAATCTTTTAATGCACATTAGGGTGAGCCGAGCGCTTACTTACAATTATGTAAAAATATTATAAAAACTTTAATCTGCTTAACTGGTTCATTGTAAATTCTTAAAGACTTGATATTTTGGGATAAAGCGAATTATTATTTTCTTTGGGTGTTTTTTAAAAAAGGCTAATGCTTAATGGCCAATAAAAAGTGAAAAATGGTTCGGATTCCGTTTTGATTTAATTTGGAGGAAATTTTTGTAAAGTAATGACGGTACGTGTCACTTTCACTTTTCTGTAATTAGAGGCCTTAGTCCTAGATCGAAGGGGTCTGTTAAATATTCAGGATCGGTGACACCTATAGATCAGAGCTCCGCTGTGTGCGGTGTGTCCTGCATACCAAAAGTCCTTCTTCCATCGGTATCGGGAGTTCGCCTTCTTTGTTGATGAGCCACATAATCGAGTGTTTTAGATACCATTTAATCGCTCTTCATCTAAATACGAGTAGCTGTTGTATGTTAATCGCTTGCGAAATTATGCGGCACCGTCTTTGATCTTCGCTTTCAATGAAAAACCGTCGATAACTACATAAACACTAACCCAGTGATTTCCAAACTTTATGTTACTGCGCCTACCTTAAAAAAGAAATAATCGTGGGGGCTCCCCACTAAACACTGCTCCCACTATTTATTGCAATATTACTCATTCAAAAATTTTACGTATTTTAAGTTAAGTTTGATAAATACAAAGATGTGCGCATTCGAGCGAAAAGTGGCACATTTCCGAGTGAGGGAAGCAAATGAAGCGCGACGCGGAGCGGCGCGCTTCATTTTCCCGAGATCGGAATGTGCCACTTTGAGCTCGAATGTGCACACTCGGTTTTAAGCGTGATTCACATTATTTCATTAACTTTCTAAGTAATTTTAATTAAAAATTATATGACTGTATTTATACCAGAAGTACCAAATCTATGATTGAGTGCTTATCGAGACAATTCACCTCCCTTTGCCCTAATCCGCGACTCCCCAAGGAAGCGCGCCCCACATTTTGAAAATCAATGCACTAACCCTCATCTTAAATATGTTATTAATAAAAATTTAATTAAGCAACTTTTTCCGAGTTATTATCGAACTGCAAGGATAACTGGCGATTTTTATTTAGGGCGTTCGAAAGTAAATTCGTAACCTAATGACCTTGGAAGTGAACCCTACACCCGAAAAACCATCCTGTATAACTTACAACCCTCGTAGGACTGCAACTGGCATAAATTTTTGAGACGCCGCAAATTGCACATTAAGTATTGATGCGATTTCTGGGCGCATTGACAGGTCGACCGCTGTTTACTGCACCGCCGGTGGTCAGCAAACGATTGGGGGCACCGATCCGTTTCCGTTCTACGGCCACAGCTTAGCTGCTCCCTGTGGATACCCTTGATTTTTTAGCATTCCACTCGTCCGTATGTTGCTTATATTATTCATGCTTCTCTTCCATACTATCTGAATGCAATTTCGGTTTCATAGAATGCGCTCCCATTATTTTTAGTTATAAAAATTCGATGTAATGGCACCTATGAATTTCGGATATGTCTACTTACGCTCACCTTTTTATTTATCATAACACTTCTGCTTTAATTTTTTACGAAACCTCTTTGCATGATACGCCTAAACTCAGCCAACTCCAGTCATTAGCTTTCTTTTAGACTCGAATACCGTTTTTTTTGCAATAGTTTTAACATATCTTATAAATTATTTCTAATAAACTATATAAGAATCTCACCTAATGGATTTAAATGACATTAACTAAATTAGAATACAGAATAGGCATTTTTTTAAATAAAACACATAATAGTAACTTCTCATGAAAGGAAAAGAAATACAAATACGAGAACCTTAAGCAGAAACGAAATAGATAGATTCTTTAAGAATCGCATGGTTTATTTTATATTTGAAGAGTAGGTTTGAAACAGCCTATTAGATTTAAAAAATACAAATTGCAAAAGAAATCAGCGTTTAATTAAATTTATCAACAATTATTACTCATAATTTTATTATAAATTTATTATTTACTTATTGAGGACACGAGAACTGGTATAACAGAATAGAATGGGAACTGGGGAGGGAGAAACAGTCTGGGATGTACAAAATCCATTATATATATATTATTAGGAGATTATACTTAGTTATTTCTCAATTTTCAAAAATTCAGATTTTTTATATAGGCACAGTAGAATCAAAAAACTTTATGATTTTAAATTGTTATAAAAGATTATATTTAAAAATTTACAAGTCGATTACTTATAAAGAATAAATTGTTATAATTCTTTAAACACATGTTATGAAAATAATAGGGTATATTTTTAACTGAAACCAATTGAACTATGTATTTGTTGTTCCACCTACCATATAAACAAACAAAGTAGCAATTTAATATACTTATGGCCCATACTTTTAATTTAAAAATAAAAATACTAATAAAAAGGTTAATATATTTAACAATTACTGATATTAAAGTCGTACCATCGCAACTATCTCTTCTTTTATAACGCTTAAAATGTTTATTTATTACTATTTGACTTGTAAACAAAGTTAGAACGTTTTTTATGGCTCGCAACAAATTTATAATAAAATTAAACATCGAAATAACAATTTTATGATGGAACTAACCATTCGGAAAAACGGAAACTATCGTAAAATAAATTTCCAGGTATCTCTAATACAGAATAACCTACAATCCTGTAAATCTTTCGAATTAAAACGCCACTTTTCCGAAGCAACTTCCCTACAAAATTGAATTAAAGTTTCACTCGTTGTATTAAAGAAAATGTCAGTTATTAGCAACTTTTAAGAAAAACAGTAAGTTATTAAAATGAAATTTGGTTTCAGGAAAGAAGAAATGAATTACATTCATCTGCACATCGGAAAGCTTAGCGAAGGCTTAAAGATCATTTATTTAAAAATTAATTTAAAACGACTTTTATTCGTTTTAATGCAGAGATGGGAAAACTTTGCAAATTGTCAAAATTTAATAGTTGTATTTTAGTTCTCAGCGTTTGAATAATACAATTGCAATTTTAATGAAGGTTGTTCCAGCTTTCTGTGTGCTGCACTTTATCTCAAGTGAGTAGTCGTTAATTGTACTGCCTAAATACGTCCAAGTATTGCATACTTTTTTTTCATGCAGTGGTTTGTTCGTTCGTAAATGAAAAAATGAATAGGATGTCGTGGGCTAAACTTCCAAAATCCATTTCCACGTCTTAAAATATAAATAATTACGTTTTAAATGTAATCGCTGGAGCCTTAGCAAATTTGCCATTACAAGTTCAAGCTATTAGGGGGTGAAGTAACTGCAATTAACGGCACCCCAATTGTCGATATTCCGCAAGTTCCGAAGGAAAATCTTCCCAGCGTTTCATTTTGGAAGTTAAGATATTTTCGTTATTGTTTCAGTTTTTACAGCGTGCGACACACTACTTTAATGTGAGTAATAATTTAAAACGTTTTTAATTAAATTCGTTTCAGGATAAAACGACGAGCGATATTTCCCTATCGATAAGATGCTGAAAGCCAAACGAACTAAGCAGATGCTCTACGAAAAGTACAACAAAAGTTGTATGAGAAAAAAGATTACACCAAAAATTGCTTATTGTCGAGCTTGTAGGAAATATGTAGGAAGTTAGTAGGCAAAAGAAATATTAATCTCATTGTCCACAAATAACTCTTCATTATATTTTTTTTTTGTGTATAGGAACCGAGGATTTTTTATTTGTTTAATCAAAGCGCTTGCTTTTGCATTTTTTAGTTCTTGTTTTAGGAAAAGGCCTACCTCACAAAGAGCTCAACATTAATTATTTAAAAACATTGTGTACGTTCTATAATCGATGCTACCTAATTAAATTCTAACACGCACAATCATCATTAATCGAAGGAATAACGAGGTGTAAAAAAAACTAATCAAACAATCCGATCTAAAATCAACTACATTACGAGCTGTTATTAACGAATTTTATTAATTAAGCAACTCACAATATTTACCCAATTAATAAAGTTTAATGATTTACGATTTAAATTTGCAGGTTTTTATTAAAGGTACAAGTACATTCTATTATTTTTGTTTCTTGGTAACGACGAATTAATGTTTAAAATTAGTAAAATTCGAAATAATGCAATACTTAGTCTATTGCATTAAAATCGCATAAAAATTTACAGGTTTTTGGAAATATAAAATTAAAATTTGATGAAATTTGATTTTGCAAATTAACTATTTATATTAAAAAGCATTAAAGTATTATCATTTAGTTTATTATGATAATACAAAAGAAGGAAACAGTGCCGGACCCAAATATTTGATTGATCTGTTATAAATCTAAATTTGAACATTTCACATACAAAATTCCGGGGGTGTACTCTAATCAAATTTACTTGTCTATTGTATTACTTTAAATATTGTAAAGACTTTTTCAGAAATTAATAGTATGTATATTGTTTAATGTTAACTGAAAGTGTTTCAGCTAACATTAAACATTATTAACCTTCCATGTACGAGGTGGGGTATAATTAACATGACCAATTTTTTGCTTATTAAAACAGGACGCTTAGTAACCGTGCTTAAAACCGAGTGTGCACATTCGAGCTCAAAGTGGCACATTCCGATCTCGGGAAAATGAAGCGCGCCGCTCCGCGTCGCGCTTCATTTGCTTCCCTCGCTCGGAAATGTGCCACTTTTCGCTCGAATGCGCACATCCTCGTATTTATTACATTAATATAATTTACCATAAGCTCCTTCAGATCAAAAATTTTAATTTAATTTAGTAAATATCGATTTTATATCGGAAAAAGGTATTTACCATAGCAATGAGTGGAAGGGAGCGAAAAGATACGATAATCTTGTCAATGCGAGTGAGAGGGAACGATTAAAATTATTCAATTAATTTTTCGTCTAATTTATAGGCCTAAAATATTGTGAATCATGCTTAAAACCGAGTGTGCACATTCGAGCTCAAAGTGGCACATTCCGATCTCGGGAAAATGAAGCGCGCCGCTCCGCGTCGCGCTTCATTTGCTTCCCTCGCTCGGAAATGTGCCACTATTCGCTCGAATGCGCACATCCTCGTATTTATTACATTAATATAATTTACCATAAGCTCCTTCAGATCAAAAATTTTAATTTAATTTAGTATATATCGATTTTATATTTGAAAAACGTATTTACTATAGCAATGAGTGGAAGGGAGAGAGAAGATACAATGTGTTTTACTTAAACTTATTCATTATTAATTATTAAAATATATTTCTTATCATTGAACTGTCATAAAGTACAATTTTGTGGATTTTATTACTTTTTATTTTCGGGGTATGGCATGTGACATTTTAGCCACCTAGTATGCGGAAGGTTAAAAGATATTGAACGTTAACATTATGAATAGTATGTATATTTTTACTTAAAGAAATGTCGTTTCGTTAAAACATTTTTAGTTATAAATAATATAACAGCTGGCCAAAAAACAATTAAAATAGACAGGGTATACTTTAATAAAATTCCGGGGATATACTTTAATGAAATTTACTTGTCTATCGTATAAGTTACAACATATTAAGTAATGCTTTAGAAATGAATTGTATGTATATTTTTACTTAAAGCAATGTGGTTTCGTTAAAACATTTTTAGTTATAAATAATATAACAGCCGCCCAAGAAACAATAGAAATAGACAGGGTATACTTTAATAAAATTCAAGAGTACACTTTAATGAAATTTACTCATCTATCGTATAGTTACAATATTGTAAGGAATACATTGGAAATGAATTGTATTTATATTGTTACTTAAAGCAATGTGGTTTCGTTAAAACATTTTTAGTTATAAATAATATAACAGCTGCCCATGAAACAATAGAAATAGACAGGGTATACTTCAATAAAATTCGGGGGTAAACTTTAATGAAATATGTCTATCGTATAAGTTACAATATTGTAAGTAATACTTTAGAAATAAATTGTATGTATATTTTACTTCAAGAAATGTGGTTTCGTTAAAACATTTTTAGTTCATAAATAATATAACAGCCGCCAAAAAACAATAGAAATAGACAGAGTATACTTTAATATAATTCCGGGGGTATACTTTAATGAAATTTAATTGTCTATCATATAAGTTACAATATTGTAAAGAATACTTTAGAAATTTCTTGTAGGTATGTATATTTTTACTTAAAGAAATGTGGTTTCGTTAAAACAATTTTGGTTATAAATAATGTAACACCCAGCTTACAGAAAAATAGAAATAGAAGGGGTGCACTATTTTATACCACAAAAAAAACTTATTAATGGGCTTCGAATATGAAACACACAATTTCTTTTAATCTTCATACTTTATAAGTTTACTAATAAAATATTTTTTTAGATAAAAAGTTGCTGTATGCCGTGATGTGTTTATTTAAAAAAAAGCGATGAAGAATGAGTAAAGAAGTAGCAAGGTGTGTGGCGTCGCTTAAATATAAAGACGTTTTGCTTATTATTTTCTCAAAACTGAGAACACTTAGTAAATCACGGAAACTGAGACTTGTATGTGGCAGTTTGCAATGGAAATGGAGAGTAACGTACTGGGATGAGAACAAGGCTGAATTAATGAGTGGTAACATTTCCGGGTGTAAAGTTGCCGCTGCGAGAGCCAGATGTGTGCGTAAGTATTTACCCGCGCTCCTGAGTTAGACGATCCCGCAAACTTACCAAGCTTGTACTTCAAGATTTAGTGCCTGAGCTTTGCTCTTAAAAAGAGAAATATGTCTTACATAAACGCGAAACCTCTTGCTCTAAAATGCAGGAAAAAATAAATAATAGGGGCGTAGAACTTATATTATTCCGGCAAAGTAATCATGACAAATTATTGCAAATACTACTAAGAAACCTCCGAACATTATAACTTGATGAACTTTGCTTTTACGAGGAATTAGTTATATTTTTACGAAGACGATTACAATTAAAACGCACTCTAACGCCTCCGCGTTACTTATGGGATAGTTCAGGAAGGAATTAAACAATCTTTTGGAAGACATTAGCATACAATACATTTTCTAACAAACAATAAAGAAAGTTTTCTAGTTTAAGTACAAAGTAACGATGCCGCAATTTAGTTTTCGTTCAATCAGAAATCGTCGCTCGTTTGACAGAGGTTCGAACTCAATCCTCAGTGGCCTAGAGGCTTATTTTAGAGTTTGGTTAGAAATCGGATTAACTATACAGTTAACACTCTCTTTATTACATAAAATTTATCTAATTAAAATTCTTATGAAGCGACGATTCCTCCTTCTTCGATTTAATAGTTAAATATTGACAGGGGACAAACTGTAATAACAAAAGGATTAAAATTTAATGAAAGTATAACAGAACTAATCGTCAGTTCAAACTTTTATAGATTGGTAGTGCTTTGGAGGATTTCAACGCAAAAACTCGCTGGTGGAAGTATTAGAAAGAGGGCCGCAAAATTTTAGGCCAAAGTGCCCATTAAAATTGATACATCCAATCTTTCGTTAACCCTCCGCACACTAGGTGACTAAATGTCACATGCCATACTAGGTGGGGTTTGCCATACCCCGAAAATAAAATAAAATCCACAAAATTGTACTTTATAACAGTTAAATGATAAGAAATATATTTTAATAAGCAATAATGAATAGGTTTAAGTAAAACATATTTATTTATGCATTAGAATAAACTTTTATTAATGAAAATACAAAAACTTAACTTTTTTTTCAATTTATAAACTATTGAGTCTTTTCTTGAGTACTAAATTCTAATGACACGTGACAATTACGATACCGAATATTAAGAAAACCTAACAAGAATTTAATTCTTGCCTTCTTATTGAAATACAAATTAATTTCACGGCAATTTCTGAATGATTTGCAATAATTTAGACCAATAAATTACACGAAAAATTAATTGAATAATTTTAATCGTTCCCTCTCACTTGCATTGACAATATTATCGTATCTTCTCGCTCCCTTCCACTCATTGCCATGGTGAATACATTTTTTGAATATAAAATCGATATTTTTCTAAATTAAATTAAAATTTCGATTTGAAAAAGCGCACGGTAAATTATATTAATGTAAGAAACACGAGGATGTGCGCATTCGAGCGAAAAGTGGCACATTTCCGAGCGAGGGAAGCAAATGAAGCGCGACGCGGAGCGGCGCGCTTTATTTTCCCGAGATCGGAATGTGCCACTTTGAGCTCAAATGTGCACACTCGGTTTTAAGCACGATTCACAATATTTTAGGCAAATGAATTAGACGAAAAATTAATTGAATAATTTTAATCGTTCCCTCTCACTTTTATTGACAAGATTATGGTATCTTCTCACTCCCTTCCACTCATTGCTATGGTAAATACGTTTTTCGAATATAAAATCGATGTTTACTAAATTAAATTAAAATTTTTGATTTGAAGGAGCGCACGGTAGTGATGAGCAAAACAAGAACAAGACCAAGACTGTAATAGTCTTGGTCTTGGTCTTGTTCTTTCTTATTCGGTCTTGGTCTTGGTCTTGCACAAATCTTTCTAGTCTTGGTCTTGGTCTTGGTCTTGCTTATTCGGTCTTGGTCTTGGTCTTGCGTATTCAGTCTTGGTCTCAACCATTTATATGCAACTTTTTGGGGAATTTTACAGACCTTTTATTGGTATAAGTTAAAAATTATGTACAATTTATATCTAATTCCTAAAACTTTATTTTACTAGAATCGAATAATATCAAAAAGTGATCTTATCTATAGAGTTTAATCATTTCTACATCTTCACTCATTTTGAAATTGTTTTTGTTTAAATAGAAAAGACACAACACTTACACTTACCGAAATATACTTCAATTTATAGGTAACAGTCAATAAGAAAGTATACAATATGCAAAATAAATAATACAATTAAACAAATATTTGCATTTACAATTCTTAAGTAATGTATTAAAGTCGTTAAAAAAAACGTTTTAACGACTGATATAATTTAAATTTCTTAATTATTTTTTGAAGCACATATGTTACATTCAAAGCACGTTGTATTCAAGTTGCCTATGTATAAGTTATAGAAAATATGGTTTAAGTAAAGTGGCGGAGTTTATGTATTGATTTTTAACGAAGCCGTTCACGAAGCACTTCGTATTGAAGCTTCGTATAAGTTAAGGCACATTTGCGCAGTAAATGGGCGGAGTTTTTGTATTGATTTTTCACAAAGCCTACAAAGTATTGATTTTTAGATATGCCAAACAGGTAGTGACATCGCCAAAAATTTCCAGTGGTTACGTTATGTTTAAGGCCACTGACCTGTGCGTTGCTCATAAACGAACCTGCATTCGTCGCTCGCTGTCACGTAAACCGGCACAAATTAGTGTTTTAACTGTGTTTAATTAGTGTTTTAATTGGTCACGAGTGCGAAAGAGAGAGACTTATGAGTGTCGGAATCGGTTTAGAATGAAAGTTCGCACAAAGTTCCAAATTCGAGACGGCCGCTGGAGCGCCGGCATTCGCCCGACTAATGCGCAAAGCTGCCTTACTTCAAGCGAAAACTTTTTCCGAATACAAAATCGGGATTTGAAGGATTTGTTATTAATATAATCGAATCCAATTAACACGAAGATGAATTAAATTAAAATTTGATTTGAAGGAGCGCACGGTAAATTGTAGTAATGTAATAAATAAGAGGATGTGCGCATTCGAGCGAAAAGTGGCACATTTCCGAGCGAGGGATGCAAATGAAGCGCGACGCGGAGCGGCGCGCTTCATTTTCCCGAGATCGGAATGTGCCACTTTGAGCTCGAATGTGCACACTCGGTTTTAAGCTAGATTACCAAACGTCCCGTTTTTAAAAAAAAAAATATTTTTCACGTTAGTTATACCCCACCTAGTACACGGAAGGTTAAAATTACCCCAAAAACCGCGTGGTTATTTGTATAACTACAAATTTATTATTCAATTGACTGAGAAAATAATGGAAATGTTTGATGGACATATTTGACTCCACTGTACGAATGGTAGATGGATGGACAAAATCGTTTGGGGTTGTTAGATACACGTGGTGGAACGATTATTATAATTATTATTATTATTATTGGTATATTGACTTTTCCATTATTGATACGTATTGTAAGTTCCTATTATTATACAAACAATGGCTTCCATAGTGAATGATGTAACCACATTATACATTGAATCAATATTGATGGGTATCATTCGCGAGAGACCCACTCGTCAGCTTGGACAATGTACCCAGGAGAACGCTTGAACCCAAATCACGCATCCAACTTTACAAAGACTCTTTGACCTTCCAACTATTCATACGTTTTGTACTAATTTGCTGGTCAGAAAGGATCCTAAAATCTAAAATAGTCCTATTTATCGGATGTGTTATACGTCGATTTTCCGTTTAAATCAACTTAAGCCCATCGACCATAATTTACATGAAATTAATAGGATCGCTTCGAATAAACATCGACGACATGGAAGATAACAATTTATTACTTTTGATTAAGGCCGAAGTAATTTTTAATAAGTTGCGAGAACAAATTACGGATACTATCAAATCGGTCTTATTTTTTGCAAGTTTATGAAGTAATTTTAAGTAATAAAGATGTTTTTTATTCGAGACCGAATAATTTATTATGGTTCAAACTTTTTAATCGATTAGAAAAGTGAGGAAAAACAGATGAAAGAGTTTTAACAAAGAATGAAATACTGCTAACGAAGTTAATGAGGATTATATCGTTTTAAATTTTGAAATTGTTACGGAAGGCGTCCTGTTAATTAGAAAATGTAAGTAACAATAAAGTGCATCCATAATACCGCTTTTGTGCTTTTGTTCTATGAAAAACCGGCATGTCTGGCATTCATTTATTTCCCCAAAGACATTCTTATTATTTTAGTCATTTTTGTTAGCGCTATAAGAATCGCAAAACCTCTAAAGTCTGAATTAGAGCTGAGATTGAAATTAATACTTCGTTTACTTTAAAAGGATATCACTAATCGTCGCGGCTAACGAGAAAGTAATTAGAAGCATGTTAATAAATAACATTTCCTTTCCAGATATTAATAAATGTTTGCATTCGCTGCGTACGAATGGAATTTAAAACATCGAGATTTGGAGTACAGGAAATTTTTTTGAAATTTGTATAAATATCAGCAACAAAATATATGACTCTACAGAAAAGAGTTCTGACATTTATACATATTTTAACAGCGATAACAAATTGTCATATAAAATACCTATATTCTTTTGCAAGGCTTTTATGAAGTAGAAAGATTATGTCAGAGAATAATGCTAAAAAATGCTATTGCGGTGGGGTTCTTTTCGGCTTAGTGGATTTACTATTTCGAGCATACATTAAATTGCCTCTATTACGAATTAGAGATATTTTAATTTATAACCGAAAATTCCATCGACTTAATTGCCATTATTAATTTTTTTTAAATACATTTTATTTTCTAAAAAAAATTAAAATTAGTGGTGGCCATCATTCTTATTTGTCCTTAAGTACCAAAAATAAAATCGTTTTCCACAAATAAAAAGTAATCGATGTCCTAATTAATTAACACAGAATTGTATGATTGACAAAATTTTAGTTTAAGCCCCATCATTACTTATTAACACCTTCTACCTACATAAATATTATATTCGCACAGATTTGAACGTTTCATTTCAATTAAATAATCTGCTCTGGCAGCTTAGAAGTCCCGCTAGGTGGAATATAAAATATTAGGCTTGAGTGTTTTGAGGTATTGGATTATTCCTTTAAATTAAACGTTTTAAGAAAATTTTTAACACACAACTCAGTCAATTATTCACAATTAAACGTAGCCGATCTTTATTCAGATTATTAAGGTATTAATGTTAATTTTTCCAGGTCGCCATTCATTTTCATTTTAAGGAGCGAGTTTAAAGTGATCTTAAAGAAGATTTACGAAAACAAAGAAAGTAATCTTTAACTGCAACTACTTCTTCAAGTTAGGAGGGGTGTCGATCGACTACGAGACGTGTATACAAAGACGATCACAAAAGCAGAAGTAATCCATATTAGTAATTGAAAGGATCAATTGAAACAGGGCGGTGGATTTGCGAATATAAAATCAATGATCTTCATTTCGGGGTGAACGGTATTGTAGGAGTTTAGGAAAGGCAATGCGGTTTTATACCATCAGCGTGTTAGTCACGTTTTGGATTACGGCCTTCCACAGAGAGTATCCTGGAAGGACAAACCCTCGAGAGCTCGCTATTTCACAGAGACGCGTTAAGCAAATTTTTAACAACATTTATATGTATTTCTTTCGTATATTATCAGACGTCGAGTTGGGGCTTTATTTTGAATTTTCCGGCGCTCCCAAATTGACGGAGCTGTTTTATAATAAACAAGAGTTTGACGGAAGTTTGGGGAACGTTAATTTTGACATTTGCTACTTATAATTATACGAATTCGTAAACTAGAAGCAATCTGTTAAGTTAAAGTTGTTATCTCTGTTTCCAACACGATGGTCCCCATTCAGTCAACCTGATGAGATTGGGGCCGTCGTGATTAGCAAGAAAAGCATATCTCGCATATCCCCGCAGATTATTCTGTCATACTTATTGCCAGCTAAACAAAAATTAAGCCCGTTTCGAGAACGGATATAAAAACTTAACGAACAATCTAAATAACGTTTTATTTAAATTTGTTTCCGATAAAAAAGAGGCGTAGGGATTGCGTGCGTGCCACCTCGGAGTACGGTTTCGTAGTAGCTTCTATTATGTTGTGAACTTGAAGAAAAATGTATATTCTACAACTCTACGAAGCCGCAGAAGCATACATACAACCCTATTACGGACATGTTTCATTTTTATAGTCTGAGAGAGAGAATGGCATTTTGGCATTTTGTTTCTGTAAGTGACACAACCCACAAGCTTTTGTATAAAATTTTCAACCCTTGGAAGTGTGTTCGATATTAAGCGAATAGGATATTAGATAAAAACTGTTTTAAAGCTTCTTATTTTCTTACATAATCTTCGCAATCAAATAATGAAAGTGATCGTTTAAACCATGGATTAAATAGTCAGTTGGTAGATGTAGCTTCATCTAGATTAGTGGATTCAGAGGATGAAGCGGAACGACAAGAAATGTATGATTAATGAAAGCCAAAACTCCAAAAGTGTCTTTCATTCAACCTAAAGTTCCTGCTTTATTTTTGGTAAATGAATTGTTTTACATAATTAATGCGTAATTATTTTCGGGTTAGTTTTATATCCATTGAAAGCATAATTTATGCAAACGAAAACGTAAGAAGGAATGTAATTAATCTTTTTCGAAGATATTAAACGGAAAATGCGATCAATTCCTGTCACCCATTTAAAACCATCTTTTACACTGAAACTATCCTTGCGGAACTCCAATCTTCAACCTGTTTCACTTATTTGTTTGTTTATTTTCCCTTTTTGCTTCTATCTAAATTCTTCGATATGCATCACTTCCACGCTTATTTAAATTCGCTTCTTACTTCGTTTGCGGTTTTCGAGCACAACTACTTAGGAAATGCACTTCTGTTACAAGTAAAGCGAACTCACAGAATTGCCGTTATACAGCAAATTAACTTCAGTAACTTTAAAAAATAACTAAAATGTTACAAAGTATATTACAAATTCACACACACCTTCTTTTTTTAAACCGAGACATATCAAAGGTTCACTTCAAACACTCGAAACTTTATTTTATCACTTAAAAAGCATTCCTGAAATTGTTTAATTATTTCTTTAATTTATACTGTTTGCCTTTTTCAGGTACTCTATTGTATTTCTCACCCAGACCTTACATTTCTAAAATTCTCAATTAAACTAGTTTGTTCGTTTAAATTTAACATTTACAAAGACACTTATAAAGGTTTTTACTCAATTATAATTTGTATTTGAGCTATTTATAAATACAATCAAAAAATTTTTTTTATGATTTCATAACTAATAAGGTGCGATTCTCGAGAATCTCTAGCTTCTGATATTGTCTCGGTCTTTTTAAATGCCAGACAGCTTCCAATTTAGAAATTAATTAATAGGTATTTTATAAACATAAAAATGCAATTCAAAGCAGTAGACATTCAGAATTAGGTTCTTCGGGATAATATATATATATTAATTTTGTTTTAATCAATTATTGTTTCAGTAAGTCTAGAAAAAAATCAGGAATAGTCGTCTGATTTTAATTCCTATATAATTGAAGCCAAGACCCGGAATTAAATTGGATATAAAGTCTACCGTTTTAGGATTTTAAAAAGAATCACATTTCTTAAATTAATGTCATCAACATCATATGGTAAATGATTGGAAATATATGTAAGTGATTTTATATTAGCAGTAAAACAAAACATTTAATGATTAAACATTGTACCACCTCAAATTTGTGTTTTAATTTTATGAAACAAATTAATAATATACAGGAGGACATATGTTATAAATATGAGGGAGCAATAATTTTATCTAAACTTTAAGGGAATAAATGAAGAAAATGTCAGATTTTGTACACGGTTGGTGTAGCTCACGAAAAGGTCTCGAAAGACGGGACTGTGCGGATGAAAGCGGGACATATGGAAACCTAGCTAATACACATAGAAGAAAATGTTCTAAAACGATGTGGGTTCAGATGAAGTGGAGATTCAAAAAAGAAAAAAGAAATAATCGAAACTAACAGGAACAATAAAATATGTACAAGTTTCGCATGACATCAATTGATAAATGGCTATAGTGCATTATAAAAAAATAACATTTTAACCTGACACAAATATGTTTATATGCGATTAAGCTATACATCGAGCACATCCGTGTTCTTTTTACATTTTGTAGACGGCCAATTTTCTTAAAAGCATCTTGAACGGTACAGGTATAACAGACGGAAATGTGGCTGATCCTTTAAAAATGTAGTTGCGAGTCTGGAGTCAAGTCAGAGTTCGAAAAGTTGCCTTCATCTTTCTTCCTCTAAACGGTGTGAGCAGCTTCTTGAGTGAAACACGCTCCGGCTACGTATTGCCCTTTATTTACGATCATTCTTACGAAATCGACGTGGTAGTAATCGAAATTTAGAAATACTGCAATCACTTGAATTTTATTGATGTGTCGTAAGAAAAAGATTGTTTTGATATCTTTGACACGTTGCTTCCAAAGCGTTATAAAAAATAAATCTCGGTGTACCTTTAGCTAACGAAGCCCATTTAGCTTTATCATTTCCTGGAAACTTGCTAAACTTCGCTTATACTCTCACCTATCACTTTCGTACTGTAAAACATCGTGTTCGATTTGAATTTCCAGTATATTTACAGGATATATATATACTTATATATGAATAAATTGTTATCGAATGTCGGCCGCATAAATATGATTCCTTAACGGCTGAAGTTCTGGAAGCAGGGTTTTCGCGAAGTGCAATGTTTTGTATTAACTATGCGGTTGCTTTACACCGAATTCGATAAACTAGATGGGGTGAACTACTAGGTCCTCCAGAAGTAGAAGAGTGAATGTATAAAATCGAGTAGAATATAAGAGCTTGCTGGTAGATAAACTTTCCGAGTGTTCAATATGTCTACTCAGCTAATAGATTCTGTTTAGTGCTCGTTAAATTGCCATTTCTCGCTGACGTATGGTGCGCTTCTCGACCAGAACTGTATATTATTAAAAGTTATTAGAACACTGTCTAACTTTTTGAACATATTTCATAATTACTTAAAACCGAAACGCTTATAAAATCATACTTCTACCTACATTTTCCTAACTTATAACCGACTTGTAAATCTATTAATGATAGCGATTAGTTACTAAATTGTCTTTTTTAATATCTTCGTAAAATATGATAAAAACTGCCAAGCGTTGTTAAAATACTTATAAGTTACAACTCCTGCAATATATATGTGCCTATAAATTATTTATAAAGGCAACGAAAAGCTTATTTTATTTTGAACTAACAGTAATTAGAAATTAAATTCTGCTAAATCGAAAAATAACTTTGAAGAAGATATTTTGGTACACATAGAGAAAGATGAGATCTGATTGGGACCATGATTGTATTGTGCACACCAAAAGTTGTATGATTATCATCATATTGAACATTCTTTATTTTTTCTTATGTTAAAATTTATTGCAAATGTTGGTGAAACTGAGAAATGAGAATTTTTTTCGCGCTTGTCATCTGATCGCAGATCCTCTTGGAAGAGTATATAATATGAAGCAGCGATATATTTCCTATTTCTATATCCTTCAAGGATTTTGTAGCATATCATAAATCAGGATTAACCTTGTATCTCAGTTTGTGGTTATAGTTTTGGTCTTATGCATTGAATGAAAACCGTTGTGACGTTTAAAGCTTTATTTGGTGGTGCAACCGGATGCTGTAGACACCTCTGGTCAACATTAGCAATACCAGGAGCCTCCGGGATGAATCTGTTACTGTCAGCAATGTACGTGCGTCCACTATCATCCGATGTTGATCCCAAGACACCAGTCTCATTTTCAGTTTCTCTGATGTTCAAGCGGTTTCCTAAAACTTTTTCTTTTCATTCTAACATTTTCTAATAATCTGCTCTTGTCATTCAAACTCACATGCTTGCAAAAATCGAATCGACCTCCGCAACCGTTAATTACAAATTTTAATCTATTTTATATTAGAGACTTATAACTTTCATTCAATTACGTTTTGAGGACATTAATAATTTTACAAATCGATTGCAAAGTAATACATAACACAATTACTATGTTATTATTCATGGAATTATTATTGTCGTTACCATCAAATTAAAGCTATTGCTTTTAAACGAAATTTAGTAATTTATACTCGCAATAAACACAGGGTTAGTTATATAAATATTCAAAACTATCAAGTTTAAGAAAATTAACCGTTTAAGCGCCTATTAATTAATAATTTAAGATTAATTTATTACTCCAAACGTTACATTGCCTCATCTATAATTCCTATTTGAAAATACATCTACTTTTGAAACTACGATAAAGTCAATAATTTCCTCTGCTACAGAATTCTAGCTTTATAAAATTCAATTTATAAATATATTTCTATACAAATAATTATTAAAATAACAATGTACTTTAATCTAATATTAGCATAAAGCATATTTTAAGTAGGTACATACATTATTAATGTCTTGAATAATAACAATGGGTTATAACTTTTATGATTTGTATAAAGATTTACTTTTATTGATTTACAATTAATATTAAATAATATATTTTATCGTAATAATTCTCATAGTTCAAGTTTTTATTATGTTATAAGTATAAAAGTTCTTATTTATAATTTCCCACCAACCAAAAAGTTCAAGCGTTAGTGGAGAGATGGCTCTAGTTTTAGTGTAGCTATATTTAGCTGTTGTAATGGAAATATCTTAAAATTAAACGTTGTTAGTTTATTAAATAGAACTATATAAATTTGTATTAAAATGTCTGAAGGAGAAGATGACTTTATGTGCGAAGATGAGGAGGATTATGGTTTGGTACGTAACCACTTTTGATTAAATCACAACATTCTAACCTCTTCCTGCAAGCATTAATCTATTTAAATCTTTAAGTACTATAAATTATATAGAAATTATGTGTTCTATGCATATTTATACAAATTATAGATGCACACAACAGTCAGATTTTATTTAAAATATTTATTGCATATCAATAACTAAAATCTGAAATTGGAGGCAAACCAGTAGTAAATAATTTTTAATATTTACTACACAAATTATACATTAAATTACAACATTCAAAAAGTACTTAAACTAACTATAAGTTAGTTATATTAGAATATGTGTCTTGTAATGACTGTTATTATGGCAGTTTAAATAATCAGAAATTGTGTGCATCTAAACTGATTATATATTGTATTATGGTATTGTTTAAAATTATTTGATAACTATTTACTTTGTAGGAATATTCAGAGGATAGTAATTCAGAGCCTGATGTGGACTTGGAAAATCAATACTACAATAGTAAAGCACTAAAGGAAGATGAACCAAAGGCAGCATTGACATCTTTCCAAAGAGTTTTAGACTTGGAAGGTGGAGATAAGGGGGAATGGGGTTTTAAAGCTCTTAAACAAATGATAAAAATTAATTTTAAACTGGTAAAAAATTTAGTATTTTTAATACTAACAATAAACTACATTATATATTTTTAGTCTAACTTTAAAGAGATGATGGTTCGTTACAAACAATTATTAACATATATTAAAAGTGCTGTAACTAGAAATCATAGTGAGAAATCCATAAATTCAATTTTAGATTACATCTCTACATCAAAAAATGTGAGCATTTAATTAATGGGTTATTATATTCATAAAATTTATTTAATTTAGATGGAATTATTGCAAGACTTCTATGAGACAACATTGGAAGCCTTAAAAGATGCAAAAAATGATAGATTATGGTTTAAAACAAACACAAAACTTGGAAAGCTTTATTATGATCGAAAGGATTACACAAAATTAGCCAAAATTCTTAAGCAATTACATCAATCTTGTCAAACAGATGATGGGGAAGATGACCTTAAAAAAGGCACTCAATTATTAGAAATTTATGCTTTAGAAATTCAAATGTATACTGAACAAAAGAACAATAAGAAACTAAAAGCTTTGTATGAACAAAGTCTTCATATAAAGTCTGCAATTCCTCATCCTCTTATTATGGGAGTAATAAGAGGTAAGCATTTGTAGAATTTGAGTTATAAATAATAAAAATCTTTTTTTTAGAATGTGGAGGGAAAATGCATTTAAGGGAAGGCGAATTTGAAAAAGCACACACAGATTTCTTTGAAGCATTTAAAAATTATGATGAATCTGGAAGTCCAAGAAGGACTACTTGCTTAAAATATTTAGTCTTAGCTAATATGTATGTTTTTTCTATAATAAGTGTAAAAACTTATGTACTTAATTACTGTTATAGGTTGATGAAGTCTGGAATTAATCCCTTTGACTCTCAAGAAGCTAAACCATATAAAAATGATTCAGAAATTTTAGCAATGACAAATTTAGTCAATGCATACCAAACAAATGATATTAACGAATTTGAATTAATTTTGAAACAAAACAGACAAAATATTATGGATGATCCTTTCATTAGAGAGCATATTGAAGGTGACTATTTTTGTTTATAGTACATAAATATATGTAATTTAATTTATTCTTAACAGATTTGTTAAGAAATATTAGAACCCAAGTTTTGATTAAGTTAATTAATCCTTATACAAGAATATATATACCACATATTTCTACTGAATTGAACATAGATGTATCGGAAGTAGAAAGCCTTTTGGTATCCTGCATTTTAGATAAGTATGTGCAAACGTATTTAATAAGAATGTTTATTAATTTTTCTTTTTTTTTTTAGTACCATTCGCGGACGAATAGATCAAGTAAATCAAGTTTTGTTGCTAGATAGAAAAAGCATTACTGCATCGAGATTTGATTCTTTAGATAAATGGGCAAACCAATTAAGATCTTTACAGTATTCAATTATCAACAAAATGGCTTAATTTACTAATTGATTGACAAATTTTGTAGCATGATTTATTTGATAATCAAGATTTACTTTATACACAACTACCACTACAATGTAAGCTTCATTTTGATGTTTTATGCAAAAATCGGTTTCTGATTATGTTGTTGTATTTTCTTTTGTTTCTCTTAAGTTTTTTTTTTATAAATACTTATTAATAATTAAAACATATTTTAACTAATGAATTATTGCTTTATCCCTCCATAGGGTAAAACTATTTATATAGTATATAATGTTTAATACATAGTGTTGTTTACTCCACAGTTGAGTATTTAATACATTCTATATTAAATTATTTTTTTAGAGTGATATATATATATATATATATTCCATGGAATCAAGAAAATATTTAAGGATTTGTTTTGGAAGAATTCATAAATTGATTAAATGTAAATTTATTCACAACCAATGATGCTGGCTCATTAACAAATTTAAGATGCCATACCTATGTGCCCCTCTACATTCAAAACACATTTTTCTTTGTCCGTGAAACCGCTTGCTAAGTCAACCAGGTATTAAACAAATTTAAACCTTATCCTTATGTTAGTTAAGTGCTGAGTCCCACATAACTGTATTTGTCGTATGGATTAAAACAGTTAAGTATGCTTAAGGGTCAAATTATGTGAACTGTAGTTAATTTCTTCTATTGAAGTTAAACAGTATATAATTGAACGTTTAATTCAAAATGAGCATGTATATAGTATACAGTGGTTCCATTATAATTAATAAAAAACACAAAATAAAATGAGTTGTGAAGAACAAACAACGCGAGATACGAATTGTTTCTGTGAAACTATCACAAAAGTTATACAACCTTGTATAGGTTTTTTTTCCAATTTTTCATTGGGATATCCTATATACCCTTCTGAACCTGCTGGTCCACAACACAGTGAGTACATGATATTAAAATCTGGTAAAAGATTACGCATTATACACATCACGCCAAACATTGCTAAGGAGGAGCCTATTCATTTAAATAAAGACAATAAACTAAGAACAAGTAGAAATTCGTTATCAGAAGAGTACTGGTTTACAAGATGGAACAAACCCTTAAAATTAGGAATTTGTAGTTGTTCTTTTAGAAGATCTCAAAGATTTTCTATTGCATCAAATCATATTACTGACGAATTATTAGAAAACAGAACAAGTACTTTATCAAATTTTAGTCTACCTCCTAGAAGAATAATTAATTTAGAAACATTTGTTGAGAGGATCATTCAAGAGACTTTTTTTGAAGCTTTCCAAGAGTATTTTGTAAAAAGCATTATCAGTAAGAACAAATTAAGTGACCAGAATGGAGGAATATCTAACTTAGGATACTTCATTAGTGAAGATGAATTAGATGGTGTTGTTTTAAGGAAACCTATAAAGCTATTAAAAGAAATAGAGGAAAATAAGATAAGTAGTAATAATGCTTTAAAAATAAAACCCAAAGAGAAACATAAAAGCTGTGCTCATGGAAGTTCATCACGCGTTAAAAAGGTATAAAATTATTTATTATTCTTGTATTTTGACTAATTATGATGGTTTTTAGAAACCTATTGTAATGTTACTTCATGGCATTGGAAGCTCTGCTGATGTATGGTGGAATATTATCAATTCTTTTATTTATAAGGGATATGAGATTGTAGCTCCTGATATGTTAGGACATGGCTTTAGCTCTGTACCAAATAAAGAGAGTGCATATAAATTTAAAAATATTTTAAAGTACACTATATCAGTTTTTGATCATTATGTTGGAAGTGACTCCTCAAAAACTGCAATAATTATTGGACATTCATATGGGTAAATAAATTTCTAATAATAAATATATTTCAACTGCATAATTACTTGCAGATGCAGTTTAGCAACTGCTCTTTGCCGATATAGGTCTCAACAAATAATTCAGCTTATTCTAATTAGTGGAGGTGGACCTACTCCCTTGGCGCCACCTGTGATAAAAAGCGACGCTACTTTTATGCGTATTTTAAGAGTTTTAATGAAACCCTTATTATTATGTGGTGTAAAACGGTAAGAAATAACTATTATTGGAATTTTAATTGAATTAATTCTTTTAGAACAATTTTCTATTCGTCCAGAGGTAAACATTTTGATGTAAACAATATTGAAGGAGCTGTACCTCAACATATTTTACATTACATTGCTATTGGGCAAAACTGGGCCGAAGGGGATGCTGCATTTCATAGAAGAATATTAATTCCAACGTTATTAGTCCATGGGTTACAAGACACTCATATAACTCTGGTGCAAGAATGTGAAATGGAAAGGGTATGACAATGAATTCCCTATATTACCAACGCTAAATACTTTTTTTTCAGACAATTCCGCGCGCCTTTTTGGAGTTAATTCCAAATGCTGGCCACATGTCTATGCTGGATACTCCAGAACACCTTAGTCACATGATCATGTGTTTCATAGACTGGTGGAGCAGATAAGATATATATACGTATTAAGTTTTGGTTTTATATTAATTAATAATACAAAATTTAAAATAATATTTTTTTAATATATAATAATTTTAAACATAAATTAGAATTAGAAAGGTTCATGATTTAAAAGAGCCAATCATTTCAGCAATAGTACTATATAAAAATAATTGAATGTTAAGAACCTGATTTTTAAAGTGTTGTGTACCACAAAAACAATTTTTTTTACTTTTAGGGAACTTGATGGAGTGTTTTCTAAATTATAAAATACCAAACGTTCTAAAATGTTATAACTATGTATATTGAATTCTGATATATGGAAAGAATTCTATTGAGTATTAAGGGGATTCTCAGGAGATTTTTGCCATTCTTTAAATATAATTTGTTTCAGTTGGGAAAGACGTAATGTAGGTTGTTCCTCTTTTAATGTTTTAAGGCGACGTTCTTCAAACGCAGTATAAGCAGCTTTCATTCGTTTCTCAGGATGTTTATCAACCTCACCCTCTTTGATACTAAAATAGAAGGTAAACTGAATTGTTATCATAATATATTTATGAAATATTATACCTAAGTATAGCAATAGCTTCAGAAACAGTATGAGCATGCTCTCCTTCTGGTATTAATCTATTGATATTTTCTTCTAGTGGTACAGATAAATGTGTGTCAATTTTTTCCTTTTCTTTCTCTTTTTTCAAAGTAGAATTAGTCACATTTTCTGAGACTTGTGCTCTAGTAATTTTTTGCGGCGGCGGAAGTTTTACAGGTTTATTAGAAGAAGTCATCTCTTGTTCTAATAATGCTTTAACTTCAGCCTTCTTTTCTGCAAGCACTTGTTTTTTTCTTTCTTGCTCATCCTAGAAATTAAGCTTTGATTTTTAATGCTTGTTGTACTTATATCTACTTGCATACTTTCTTTTGTTGCTTTTTAGCTTTGTGTTTATCATCATCTTTCCAATATGCGTCGTCTAATGCTTTTAATTTCTTTTGTTGCTGTTCCTCTTTAACTGCTGTTTTTCTAACTCTTGCAGCAACCGCTTTACTATTTTCACCAGTAAATTTTTTAGGCATTATCTATATTAACTCACTACGTTCACAGTAACTAAAGGTTATGTATTATGGTAATTGATAAGTTCATGACTCTTGGTGGGTAAGGTTCCACCCATTTCCCCTAGAACAGTGTTATAACCAGGAGATAGGACACCAGTTTGTATTTTAAATAATTCTCAAAATGTGTTAAATTCTGATATATTTTTCTAGTTTTACTTCATTATTCTGCAATCAAGACATAGACTATTCAAAAAAAAGATCTTGCTGATAGATTCAAAGATTATGAAAACCCAAGCTTTCTGGATATTAAATACTAAATTAAAAAGGACGTATGGTTTACTCAATAGTTTATTATAATTAATATAAAAATGTATATATTACAGATATATAACAAAAAAAAACAACTATTTAGATCCTGTAGATAACAGAGCCAAGAGACCAGCAGTTGTTCCAACAGAGAATATATAGTTTACTGCAGGTGTAAAACCTCTTAAAAGGTAAAAACTGGCAAATATAACAATAGCCAAATACAATGCATTATTGTAAAATATAGAAAAAGTTGTTGCTTCAAAGTCAGCTACTTCATTTTTTTTCCATAAAATTCTCTCATCTTTTTCTTTTTTACTCATCTTCTTATCTTCTGATAGCTTCTTGTTAAGTTCCCATGTAACAGCATCTTCACGTTTAACTGCTATTTTATGTTTTAAGGTAAATTTTGTATTGCGATACGCGATTGCTATCAAATAAGTAGAAGCTATAGTAATAAAGACGAATGGTACTATGGAAGCAAATATATCAATCATATGGATTCTCCAAAATAACCAGATGGGAATGGCTGATACAATAAGAGCATTACCATAGAATAATGCCGAAGACTTCGTTGACACGTTTCTACTAAAATCTTGAAGTAATAATTCTTCTTCTTTCGTGAATGGTTTGGATGTTCCTTTGGATGGCATGTTGAATTGAGCACTTATAAACGATACTAAAAATATGAACTACACCAGTTACTTTAACCATAAACTGTATGAAATGAAAGAAAATCGAAGAGTTACAGGATCACATAGCCGGGTGGCAATTGCCAACATACAGAGTGAAGTGGACACGTTGCACTTTCACATGTAATCGTGGAGCATGCCCATGAGCAGAGGGGGCGCAATCTACAACTATTGTAAATATTGATTTAAATTTTACGCTTTAACAAAGAATTTATTTTGCGTTAAAAAATCATAAAAATGTCATTAGATTTATATAAAAATCCTTTTTTAGAATGTTCATTTAGCAATTAGCTGATAGTCATAAAGCATGAAACAGAAGTGATTCACAGATCATTATAGATTTGGTGTGTTTCTATTCCTACGAAGTAGTATTTCTAGAAAGCTCGTACTAAACCGTTTGCGGAGCATCCACAATTTATACGTCACGAATGTACATTCCTAAGTAGCGAAACCAGCTCGCTGCCTCTGTCAGGCAAAACGTTCGCTCTTCGGGGACAAAACGAGGTTTCGTTGTTGACCTGTCTGCATTCACATCATACGGTCGAATACCGTTTCCGCGTCCCCCAAATCTCGGGGACACGGCCAGAGACCGTCAAACAGTGTTGAGTGTTTTGGAAGTTGGTGCAGGAAGTAGTGATAGTGTGGGTCTATTTTGGTGCCAAAAATGGCATTAAACCAGGACGAATCAAGTAAACAGGTGGTAAGGGTGGATCAAGATTCTGAAACGGACTTGCAGGCATTATTTGATAGCGTGTTAAAACCCGACTCAAAAAGACCACTACAAGTGCCCTGGAGTATGCGAAAATTACCCGATTCTTTTTTTAACCCTCCGTCGACGGGGTCCAAATCAATTAATCATTCACGGGAAAACTCTGTGGACTCCGCTTTCGGGTCATCGAGCGGCGGCGGCGGAAGCGGGACCGGCGCCACGGTTGTCAACACGGTGCCTTTACAAAATCAACATCATCGGGCTCATAGTTCACCAGCTTCCTTACAACAAACTTATGCCGTTGGTCAACAACAATCACCCCAAAGTCATCATCATATAAAACAACGCTCGTACGACGTGGCCAGCAAGTCGTCCGAAGACAACACCCCCCTTCCCCCTGGTTGGGAACAGGCTCACACCCCTGAAGGTCAGGTGTATTATCTCAAGTGAGTATCTGTTTACCTCATCTAGCAACTGGCTACCCTGTCGTTTCGCTCAGTTCACACATGTATAGGGTATCCACATAGCAATACCTACTTGATTGGCCACTTTCTATTCAGGAAACGCTTTTGTATTTCGTTTATTTACATATGAAACTCTGGGATTAAATCTACTTGATCACGAGACCGTTTCATCGACTATAATGAATAATACTTCCATATATAAATAGCATATAAAAATATAGGTAAACTCTTAATTAGCGAAAACTTATTTGAATAAAAGTTTAATAAAGAAAAAAGCAGTATCTAGTAAAAGAGACCATTCGGGGCTATTGTATAACGTGCCTTTATTTCAACGCATAAATTTTGCTCGGGATTTTATTTTCAATATGGGAACGAAAACGGAAAAAACAAAAACATCTTTGGCGACATTTAAATTTGTCTGGCACCGGCTATTTCATAGAAGTCGAAGTCGGGATTTGGCGGTGACATTTTTCTTTTAGCAAGTAATACACTATAAAAATATAAATACATTAAATTCAACGTTAATCTATAATATATTTAACTTTCAAAAAGGATCTGCGATTGCATTAGATGGATCAATTTCTAAATCTATATTCTTAGAACAACATTACTCAAACTATTTAGAAATCATAAGAGGGAACATTGTACTCTGATTTTCTGGGATTTTGCAGTAATTGGAGTATTAGTTTTGTACGTGACTGATTGTTCTTTTGCTGTTAACTCTCGTAATTAAAATCCAAGAAGAAACAGTTAAAAATGTTGCTAGTTAAGGCAAATTAGATATTCTACGATAAGCATATTTTCACTTTCTCTCACTTTGACTTCATTTATTTTAAATTTAAAAACAATAAGCAAATTAAAGTCGTTAGCGGAGAAATTACAAAATTAAAAAGGTCTAAGGACGTTTAATAAGTAACAATTAACGAAAACCTTTGGCTCGTTTTATTAGCAATCATTAAAATCTAATTCCTTAATGTCCAAAATAATGAATTACGCGTTTTGTCATTATTATTTTAATTTATTGGTAAAACACATGTAATAATTTTCAACATTGTGCTATGCAATACTTTGCAATCTATTTTTGATATTTGTTTTGAAGGTTTTATTCGAGCTTAGGGGAACATTGTTATTAAAAGTTTCTAATCGGTTTTTGCAATTCGAAAAAGTTCAAAGTCGAGCTTAAATCATCCAGTAAAACGAACCTTCAATATCTTTGATCGTTTTTTAATAAATGGTGGTCGCAAACACCAATTTTGATGCCAAGCAGTTTGGCACGATAGCTTGTCCTCTCAAACAATCATTGAAGTTTTACAGAAATATCTTATATTTATTGATATACATATAGTTTTCTTTTTAATTAAAGAAACTTTTTTGAAATTCAACAAACGGCAAATTTTCAAATAGTAATACAGATGCGCTCATTAATTGTAATATACGATAATTTATAAGAGACTACCTACTTTTAATTAGCCATTAATTGTAATTTATTTTAATGAGGGTAGGGATTGCCATTACGTATGAAACGGAAGCAATGTTTTCTCTAATTTAATAACGATCAAAATTAGATGTTTAGAAGTTACGCCCAAGAACACTTATTAATGGACTTGTTTATATTGTATTCCAAAAGTCTTTTTTCCCTACGGATAAATTTCCAACGAGCACTTCAACTTTTGTGTAGTAATTAAGATTAATATAAGTGACGAAGTAATAAATGATAAGAGCTATTTATTTGCTTAATTACAAATTAATAGGATTACAGGATTACAGGATTAGTGTAGGTAGTACTGTTGTCTATTCTATTAATAAATTTTATAAATTACCTTGACACAAAAAGGCTTGAAATTTGATACGACGATAATCCAAAGATTTGTTATGTGTTTTTTTCGGCATTAGAATAATTGCAAGTTGCTAAATGGTTTTTTTTTCCTGAAGAGAATTAGTTGTTTTTCATGATTCATTCATGAAGATGGAAGATTTTCAGAAATATCTACGGGATCTCAATTAAACTTATAGTCTGGGATGTGCCGGTAATATCTGGATATCTGAATGAATTGAAATAGTATTATATTCCTGAGAAATTGACGTTCCCTATGATAAAATGGGAGTTGGAGTAAATCTGATTAACACATCGTGGTCATGTGTTTGTGGGGAGTTGTTTATGTATATTCCAATGAGGATTTCGGTAGGAAGATGCGCACATTATTAGTTCTTCAAAAATAAAACTTCAAAAATAATCTAGTAGTTAGAAGATAAAACTTTGTAGATCGTTGTTGTGTATTTGTGTCTACCCCCGCATACACCTGCCCGAATAAACCTTGAGGTGAAAATAAAACATTTTGGCAAGATCGGCCTCTGCTTCCACATACAAGTAATTAGCCGCCGAGACGAGTATATTTAGATTTTAAAATTCTAGGCGCCTTAAGTCGGCCATCGAACTCTTTACTGAATACATTAACAAAATAAAGAACAATTTATGTTTCATAAAATCAATGGGTACTAAGAATGTCTTTAATTTTCAACCCACTAAACCTCTTTAACGAATTATTCTTACGTTCCATTCTTTTTTCGCGATTCACTGTAGAAACGTACTTCTTATTTTTGCTACGCATTTATTACTAATTTTAATGATTTCTAAAAATATATCTCGAGAACACGATGTGTCTAGTAAGTAAAAGTTTTACATATAAACTACTGTAGACATAAAACTAGGAACAATAAGTTACGATCATTGTTTATTATTGTTGAGGCGTAGAAATAATACCCAATCATTTCCACCTTGCTCCTATAGCTACCTTTTCTTGTATCGACTAACTTTATTTATTTACTTATTATTATTACTTATTGTTTTATCCCTTAATTCAATCGTCTAATTAGTAGGGGAACCTGTTGAACCTCGGCCAGTTTTTTAGTTATATATTTTTTATTGTAATTTGACATACCGTACACAAACCGCATTAGCATATATTGAAAGGTCTATTATTTGAGTAGCCACCACAAAAATATCAGCAATGTCTATTTCATACTTACATGTGTTTAAGACGTTTAAAAAAAAATGGTTAATTAGGCCAAGGTACAACACACCCTATGTACTTTGGCCAGTACGACGATGTACCTAGGACACATTGAAAATTTGGGGGTAAAACAAGATTATTTAAAGAAACATTAACTTTTCTCTACTAAAATTGTTTTATTCGGTCGAGTGAGATATTTAATCACAAATTTTTAACAAAATCAACATAACATTCATAGTATTTCTTTCTTAACTTTTGAATCAGTCATTAGGACTAACTTTTATAAGAACACTAGCAATATCTAGGTATTTTATTCAGTCTTAAGCATTTAGCAGAAACCCCAGTACTTCTGTATCTTTGGAACATAATAACTTTCTCTGGTTTTGTTAACTCTGAGGCATTTTAATTTTTCTGTAATGTCACTTATCGGAACCTTCGTTTACAAATATAACATAGTCGCCAATATTGTAATTAATAGGCGTTCTTTTCTTCTTCTCTTTACTTCTAGACATGATTTTTGAAATATTAAATATATTTTATTGGGAATCTATTATATAAATGTGAAATACATAAAAATATATCCTCCTGGTCAAAGTATAACATCCAGGATGTACCTAGGCCACTGACCAAAGTACAACTGATCGATAGTGACCGAAGTACAACACTACTTCATTGCTGTAGAAAACGGTGGATTTTAATTATTTGAGGATACATATCTCGCAAGTTTATTATTTTTTTAAATACTTGTTAAGTCAAAGAACCGACCGCATATAAAAGTTAAGCGATTATTATAAAGCGTATAAAACTATTAGATTTCAAAGTATATAAAAAATAATTACTTTTTTCGACAAAAAATTTTTAACTTCGATAACACCAACTACCGGCTTAATGGCGGTAAGCGACTAACTACACATTGGATAGTTAGCAGTGATGTACCGAATACCACAGACAACAGAATTTAATAGCGCGGGAATATTTCAAACGGGCCAATTGGCCTAGGTACACATATGGCCCAGGTTCAACAGGTTCCCCTACATATCAAACTACATAATATTCACATGTTTTTCATATTGTGTTTATTATTTATAATCTCGATACGCTGTTAATGAGAAGCAACTTCTAAACACGTTCATTTTAATTCCAGTAGCTTAATAATTCATATCGATCTCTTTGGGAAATTCAAGAGGGTTTATAAAATCGAAAAGGCACATTGTATGGAATCGTAAATCTTTTATGAGTCTTATGATTTATACGTGCGGCACATTTTAATTTAATCAATAATGGTTTACCTTTGTTCAATTTTCTGCGAATTAACTTTTAATAAACAGGGCTAACCGACAAAACTGAATATAATTAACATTTAATCCATTCTATACTTATCAATCACATTATAATGAATGGCCCGTACTTATTAGTAGTGTGTTTAGGTACAGAGTAGCCTCTATAATATGAACTAATTGATTTTTTAACGTATCGTGTTTTACCTTTTATTGCACAAGTAAATGGTGATTTATATCTGCACAACCAATTGTTATGTTTATTCTTTGGTAAATTTTTTTGCTACTTATTTTTAATACAGGCACCCAAAAGAGATTTATCTTCACAGACTTACAATTGGTATATTAACTTTATGACTTGGAACTAATATAAATTATTTCTTACACCAAATTCTCCAAAAGAAGGAGCCAAAACTTAAAAACACATTTTTTTTAATAAGTTAATTGTAGAAAATCATACTACGTGACTACAAAAAGATTGTATATAAACTTCCATTTTGTAAAAAAAATATTTTATTTGTTTTTAGTTTGGCTCCTTCTCTGATTTTTACAATTGTAATTCTTAATCACTGAAGTGATCTTTTCTCAAAGCAAGATTAATAATACATTTAAGCTTCAGTTCAAAACAAATTTACTTAGTTATTTGTGTGGCTAAAAAGCTTCTTTAAGAGTTAAGAGTCATAAATAAGTTACATTGAGTAGTAATTGAATGTTTTTTATTTGAAAATAGTAATGAATTCTTGGCAAAGGTTTTTTTAATAATGAGCATTCAAAAATAATGTGAGAAAAATATTTTTTTTAAGTAACAAGCTTTAACTTTAATGGTTCCGTTTTGTAAACAACAAAATGCAATATAATTTAATTTTAATTGTTAAATATATTTTTTCTAGTCGATTTACAAACTAAGGAGATTTGTAATAGGTTGATTTCATTAAATCATTTCGTTTGGTAAACAATAGAAGTAAATTGAACGAAACGAAACTGACTTATTATTGTATAGAAAGATAAGATTAGGTGTTGGAATTGAATGGCTCTAAGTTTACAATGGTGACAAATATTTATTTTTCTGTTATTTTATTATTTAAACTTGATTTATGGTGAGATGGAACAATTTCAAAGATAAGACCACACGTAAACATTAATTAATTTTAAATTAAACGTATCATTTCTAATTGTTATTCAACTTTCTTTTAATTAGAATTTGCTTTATGATGTGTATAAAATAAATAAGTAATTTAATGTACGAAATTACGATATAAATAACTATGATATTTATATCAAGTTTTCGAACTACAATTACAAAGCACAACTAATCTATGTATACCTGTGATATCTTCTGATTGGTCTCAACAACAATGCCAGTTGTAAAAAGAACTAATCCCAAACTTTAAGATAATAATTAATAACCGATAAGTATTAACTTATATTAATATAAATGTATTTTTGATAAGTTTCACTTTTTTTGATAGGTGGGTTTAGGACTGCCATTAGAGTATACTATACTACTTACAGATTAACATTAATAAGCCATTTTAATCTACAAATTACAAACAAAAATGTTGGTTCATTTTTTGGTATTCAAAATTTTTCTTCGTATCAGTTTACTCAATCTGGGCTCTATTAAATTGTTAAAAATGACTTTATTATATTTATACAATTCTTGACAACTTAGTACTAGCATCGCCTATTTTTTTAATTTTTAATAATAAACCAGCATAATTATTCGAAATTAATTGTGTAAACAACAAAATTACTACATGCATTAATTATTAAAATTGAATTACTCGTTTCTTAAGAAACTAACGAATAACACACAATTACAAATTAGAAACAAATGGGAAAAACCGAATATTACTTAAAAATAAAATACATTTTATTATAGTTAATATTTCGAATTATCTAACAACAAAAAGTATTTTAGAAGTGCAAAATCGCCCTACTGTAATTAAAAAGTAGTTAATTTATCGAAATTATTGTTATTACTTTATACAATGATATATGAATTGAATATCTTATTGTGGGCTAAATAATACTAATTTTTTTATTGTTTAGAAATTGTGAATTTTTAAAGATCAGTAAAGAATTACTTTTATTTAATGTATGTATAATTTGCTTATTTTATACGCATTGATATTCAATTATAAGATGGAACCTTCGCCTCCTATAAAATGACGTGCCCAACCTTCGGCCTTGTATTTTCTTTCTCTTGGAGAAAGGAAGAAATTTAACTGGGGACATTTAAAGGTTAAATAAAAAACTATAATCAGGTGTTGAATTTGCAATGATTTTCGCAATTATTGATATTACTTCTATTAGTTGTTATTGTGTCGTTACTTGACTATCCTTGTTGTACCCTTACTTATGCTATTTGTATACTAAAACAGTGATTCTTAACTTGTGGAGTGAGACTCACCAACTGCAAGTGACTCGAGTCAATATTATAACTCCATTTTTGATTTCATTCTATTTTTAATTATTTTAATAGTTTATAACTTTCTGGAAGATTGAAAAAAGTGATTTAAAGAACTGAGCAAGAAATAAAAAAAGATATTAGAAATTCAACAATGTCTGAATCAAATCCATTCTGATTTTACTTTAAATGTCCCCAGAAAAACAATTCACGGTTAATACGGTTCCCAGGACACTTAAATGAAAAATTTAAACTGAATCGTACTTAACTCTGCCAGACAATGCATTTTATTTTCTCATTGCAAACCAACAATGCCCAACAATATTTTTGTAATGTAATAGCTACGTGTTTTTATTTGTGCTTTTATGAATGTGTACTTATGGAACTACGTTTTAGTATTGAAAATATTACTGAGCGCGTATAATATAAGAGCTCCCTTAGGAAAAGAGAAAAATCTGTCCCACACAACACAAGCATTTATTTAAATAAATACATTTCGATAACATAAAAAAATCGTAGCTCGGTTATTTGTAAACCGATCTTTAAAAGCTTTAGAAATTCCAAATACTCCGACTTTTTGGTTCGAATACGTTTAAAGAACTACAGGGGACCATTTGAAATTTTCGAGAAAATCGCGGTTGAAGGCTCGGACAAGTGTATTGTTTTTTTTCTTTAAAATTTCGACTTTCAAAGTAAGTGCCCAGACCTAACAAAGAACCATGCACTTAAAATATTATGTGTTTAATTCATAAGCGAAGTTAATTTAAATCTGTTGTTGCATATGATTGCCATCAATGAAAGCTGTGTCGGATATTTTCGACACGCTTATGATGCTTGCGTAGGACACAAGATCTGTGAATTTTTATTAACTGATTGCGTGTAATCCAAAAAAACTGGGCTTTTTATATATAAGTTAGGAATGGAGAATTTATAAATCTTTATTGAGAAGCACTGAATAAGTAATAAAAATAGGAACAATCCACGCATCTTTTTCTAGTTAAGAATATTGAACTGATATTTTCAATAACATGGAAAGTTTATCAGTAGTTATAAATAGTTTTAAAGTTTATAGTAAGGAACGCATCTTTATCCTCTAAATGTTATAAATAGAATATACCAGAAAGTGTTCAGTTATACAAATTTTTCTTGGGTACAATGTTACCTTTTTCTAAAGCAACATGTTTGAGTTGGAATTTTTTCTACTTTGGTTATTTACTAATCTACTAAAAACAATTATCATATAACTGTCTTTGTAATCAATGTCAATGAACTTCATCTATCTTAGTTAGCAATGGTGGATTAAGCGGCCGCCAGGGACCCCGAGCTTGGGGAAAAATTATGGCTGCTGAGTCAATGGTTCGAAGTTACATATTTTTCGTAATATTTACATATATAAATACTTTTTAAGGGCCACGTAAATTGTACCGTCATAGAACTGGAAAATTAATTTGGTCCCACGATTCCGGCTTTGACTGGTTTCACTGTACTTTGAAAAAAAAAAAAAACAATAGATTTGGATCATATAGCAACAGTACGTTTTTGTTAATTACAGCCACATAACACGTACAACCACTTGGGAAGATCCAAGAAAATCGTTAGCAGCTCAGGCAGCCGTTCAGCAACACCAAAGTGCAGAACAACTGCTAACCACGCATCAGGTATCGCAAGCACAAACTCCGACGCAAACAACAGGGGGTACAGGTTGGTATTTCATGGGATAAGAGCAAATTTATTAATTAGCATAGATTAATTGTGGTTGAATTTAATAAGATGAATGAGTCTTCTTCGTGTTAAATACAGTTTCACTTACTTCAGCTAAAGCAAACACAGACGTTGATTTGGGGCCTTTACCTGAAGGATGGGAACAAGCACAAACTCCAGAGGGAGAAATTTATTTCATTAATCATCAAACTCGTACTACATCGTGGTTTGACCCCCGGATACGTAAGTCTCTAAATTGTTAGCTGTTTTATTTAGAATCAGATATTTTCTATTAAATTTTGATGTAATTTTGGGCTGCCACTCGCATTCAAATCACTTTTGGCAGCTGCACTATTAAATGATTCTATTTTAGTATAAAATCTGTAGTCTATAAATCTAAACAACTCTTTCAAGAGTTTGTAGCAATTATTTCGGCCACGGAGTCCTCTCGCATTCTTAAAAGAAATCGGGTTC
This sequence comes from Sinopyrophorus schimmeli, assembly GCA_036325965.1. Taxonomy (NCBI): domain Eukaryota; kingdom Metazoa; phylum Arthropoda; class Insecta; order Coleoptera; family Elateridae; genus Sinopyrophorus; species Sinopyrophorus schimmeli. Next base: position 432,800 of record JARFIZ010000070.1, read on the forward strand.
TAGTAAATTGACATCAGAAAAAGGTACATTGCTAAATTTCTAGAAATTCTTCCAAGTGGTGTTTGTTATTGTTTGAAACTGAATTTGTGGTTTTCACTTTTGGAATGTATGGTGGTTGTTTTTCAGAGAAAACGTGGAAGTTAATGTTCTGTTCTTTCTATGCTATTACTCTTTACTCTATTACAAGAGTGGCATGTCCCTACTTTTTTGTTTTATTTATTTATTTATTTTGATAAGTGGGACTTTTTTCTTAAGTGTGTTGTTTTATTTTCGATTTTCATTCTTCTAATCGTTGCTTTGTTCTCATATGGATATCAAGCGGTTTAACTAAAATTTTGTTAATTCTTCTTTTTAGCACAACATCTACAAAGAACCCCCGGAGGTGGCAGTATTATTCAACAGTCATGGCAGCACACTAATGCACTTTCGCCTCAGTCTTCACCAGCGAAACAGCAGCAGCTACGTTTACAGCTATTACAGTTAGAAAGAGAACGTTTAAAACAGAGGCAGCAAGAAATCCGTCGCCAGCAAGAACTTATGTTACGTGGAAGTAATACTGAATTACCTATGGACCCTTTCTTATCGAGTTTGACTGATCACTCTCGTCAAGAATCAGCGGATAGTGGTTTGGGTAATTTAATTGTTTTTTGCATTTTATCGTAATTTTTATTGATAAGGGCTTACAATGGTGATCTTTTTAGGTATGGGAACGACATATTCAATGCCACATACTCCAGAAGATTTTTTAGCAAATATGGATGATAATATGGACGTAGCTAGCGAAAGTCACACGTTAGATACGACAGATCTATCGTCTTTAAGTGATAACATTGATTCTACGGATGATTTAGTGCCTACTTTACAGCTGGGAGAAGAATTTCCCAGTGTGATCTTAGACGACGTTCAAAGTCTTATAAATCCACCTACAACAAAACCCGATAACGTTCTCGTTTGGTTGTAACTTAACACAAAGTGCCTGGGTATACTCATTTTTTAATTTAACAACTATTCTTTTAAATTTGAAACACCTTACATCTTATTATATTGATTATTTGCTTAAATATTATCAAAGGTAAACGAAATCTTAGGTACCTCATTTTATAACTCTTTACATATATACATAGACATATATTGTTTATATTCTTATTCGGACAGGTTTGTTATTATACACAAGTACTGCCAAGTAATTGTTCTGTACGTTAGAAGAACGAATTCTGGTCAAGATTTTTCTAGGTGATATAAGCAGTCACGA